>JBBMKA010088961.1:0-13406 GCA_037833695.1 Sechiopsis laciniata | reverse complement strand
TACACCCAATAAGAAGTTCACTATGGGGGAAATCATGCAAGCACTAGCATGACTCGAATACTTAAGCCAAGAACAACAAGCCAAACAAAGTAGGGTCGATCCAATGGTAAACCTTTATTAAGTCAACGGTACTCATACTGTGACAATAGGGGCATACACGAATGCCAACAAGTCATCTGGCCTCTGTCAGGAATAGGACTGCGAGTGAGGATAACACACAGGTTCCTTAAGTCTCGGGTCAGGACACGTCCCATATCGTGCCCGAGGAGACATACACAAATATCTCGGGGTAGCCTGACCACTGTCAGGGATCGACCACGAGTGAGGGAAAGACACAGAATCCCTAAACCTCAGGCAAGACGACGACACTCAGGTTGTGTCAGCAAGGGCATACACGAATGCCGTGCAAAACACCTGAACCTATTAGGGAGGGTCGCGAGTGAGGGAATCCACACAAAATCCCTAAACCTCAGGCTAGGGGCGCAATCTGCTAACCTCGATCATGCAGGGACCGACTGTCAGCAGACAACATCCTGAAATGCATACAGGTTCACCAACAGGCATCTCTCCGAGCCACATCTGTCTCAGTGGCCTCTTCCAGTAGGTGTCGGGGTCAAACAAGTCATGATTACTCCCCTTCTCACGTACTGGGTTGTCGACTTAGGTGTCGGGGTCAAGCGAGTCATGACCTGCTCCCATTCTCACGTACCACAACAAAAAAGCAAGTAAAGTTAAGACATGGCATACGCAATTCACACGAGTGTAACAGAAACAGAATAAAGCCAAGCAGATGACCTACGAGTCCCTAAACTAGGACAAGATTCATAGTATGGTCCATGGCCTGAAATTACCAAAATATAGCACAAGATGCAAGGCCTACAGTCATTTCGAGTGATCAACACACCATACATATAATCATAAACAGATAGGAATAGTGGAACTAGACAGAGTCAATCTTTAACATACCAAACATAAACAGAACATTCATGACATAAACGATCAAGACCAAAACATGCATTTTATCATGCTATAGTTCGAAATACCCTAGTTATGCCACTACTTGCTATGAAATTGCCACACCCAACTCATAATGAAAACTCCTTACCTTTCTGACGACTTGACCGAACACCAAAAGAACTTTGCTAGCTAATAATGGATCCTGGGTCACCTAAACATAAAACATTATCGAGAATTCGTTAGGGACAAGCCAAACGAGCCACAAACAGGGTTAGAATCTTGGAATCGAGGGTAAGCTACTGTTTGGAAATAACTTGCAGGAGCACGGAGGCGGCGGCAACGGCGCGTGGCCACCAAATGGAGCGAGTTATACCTCGTTGGAAAGATCTTGGTCTCTAGATCACGGATCTAGTCTCGAATTTTCAAATGAAGCTCCCTAGCCTAGGAAATCTGCAAAAGAAGTTGCGGGTTTTAAGTTTGAAAACTCACTGGAAACCATGGAAACTTGCTGGAACCATGAGGGAAAGAAGGGAAACATTTAAAGAAGGGACTTACAAGTGAAGAAGGAGCAAGATACAACGAGAACAAGGCGGATTGGATGCTTTAGACTTGCTAAAATGGGGAAGAAAAAGCATTTCACGGTGGCAGTAGCCCTGAACTTGGCTAGGCGGGAGGCGACTGCAGCTCTTTCTGGTGGCATGCATCGGAGTCGATGGAAGGTGCGACTGGGAGTGCCTCTTCGATCGCGTGCACGCGCGAAGAGCCAGCTGAGGAGTTGTCGTCGCCCACTCATTGGGTGACACGTGGCGACGATCGGAGCAGCAAGGATGGACGGCCGAGATTTGGAGCTGGGTTGGTGGTTTTTTGGCACAAAACTCAAGGAGGAAGGTGACTTTGACGGCTAGGGTTTTTGTGATGCTCAAAATGGGCAAAAAATAATATTATATATAAGAAAACTACTTTTCCCATTTGGACAAAGGAGAAACAACACTATAAACCCTAAAACACGTATTTCAAAAATAGACATGCAATTTAAATTCTCAAATAAATAAGTAAAACAAAGGAAAACATTAATAAGAAAAGATAATTCATAATAACCACAGATAGTAATATTAAAAAAAAAAAAAACAAGCTCTTACACTGATAGGATCCCATTATTGTCTCACATTAGAAATGTGGAGAGCTCATTAAGCCCAAACAGGTTTTCGGTCCAATCTATGCTTCTTACTTGTCTCAATTGATAATGAAAGGAGTAGTCCACCTATCTTATAAATGTTTGTTGGATTTTTCACTTTTTCAATCTGGGATCTTATAAACTAATTCATATAGCAGAAAAACAAATTCGGCAGAAAAAAATAAAAACAATAAGAAGAAAAAGTAAAAATTAGAACACATGATACATATATAATTTAACGAAGATTTCGATGAATATAGAGAGCGCGTGCAACGAAAAATCAGGAAAAGAAAGTTATGGGTATTAAAGAAAAGTTGGAAGCTATAGTTTGCATGAAGAGGAAATTATCAACAAACTCTTTTTTTTTTTTTTTTTTTTTCTTTCCGTAATCTGCAAACTTTGATGCGAGAGAGATATGATTGGAGCATAGATGAGCAAATAAACCAACTTAAAAAAAGAAAAAATTTAATTGGAGTGATCAATAATTCGGAGAGTAATGAGTCAACTTTTTTACCGTGCATGCTCTAGAACATATGGTTATTAAAATGGTAAAACAGATCAAGTCAGACCTCATACCATGAAGTGCCAACAAAACACGAGGAGCTAGTAGATAACCATGGTTAGACTAGACTCCCCTTGCTCGATTACTCTAGATTGTGTTTGTCTTTTTTTCATATATGTTTCATTGAAGGTATTAGGTTCGAAATCCATGAGTACGCTGAGTTGTAAAGTATTTTACTATTCTTCAAATTTTCAATAGAGTCAACTATTGAGTTAAATGTTAGTTTTTAAGTGGATGGCTCCAAATTTTCAAAAACATTGGTTTCATACTAGGGTAATAATTGAATAATGAATGTATACCAACATTGTTTTTTGAAATTCATTACCAATTGGTTTTGAGATGGATGTTCCCACTTTCTAATATGACATTAGAGCTCATTAAGTCTAAACGGGTATTCGGTCTAATAAAAATGAAATTGAGACCCAATTCAAGATTGGTAGTCCAAAAGAGGCACCATCTTAAAGGGGCATATTAAATATCCCACATTGATAAGATGAGGATATCACCTAGTGTATATAAGATAGGTTGACTACTCATCTCATCACCAATTAGTTTTGAGATGTATGTCCACACTATCTAATATAGTATCAAAAGATGCAAGATAGGTGGACTACCCTCTCATTACCAATTAATTTTGAGATGGATGTCCACGCTTTTCTAATAAAAACATGATAAAGTGACAATTATATGATAGTAACTAAACCATGGTGCTAGTATATGCCACAAGTCGTATTATATATGCTTTCATTTAGTAATATTAGTGTGAGCTTACATTATATATATAACTTTGTTGCAAGTAAGCAAATGGTGAACTAACATTGTGTTCTCTCTGCCTCAGATGGTCCCCTAGGGACCTCAGCAACTATAAACGTTCAGCAAGTCCAGACAAGACTGAAACTTGCCATGCGGACTGCCTTTGTGAACATATCAGCAGGATTATCAGCAGTGCCCACTTTCAGAACCCTTATCCTTTTCTCATTTCTCAAAAAATGATATCGCACATCTATGTGCTTAGTTATTTCATAATGAACCTAATCCTTCGCAAGGCATATATCACTCAAACTATGGCAGTACACTACTACACGATCATGATGCAGACCAAGATCACTGACTAATCCTTTCAACTAGATTCCCTATTTAGCAGCTTCTGTCAAAGCCATATACTCTACTTCAGTTGTAGACAAAGTAATTGTAGGTTGCAAAGTAGCCTTCTAACTCACAACAGAATCATCCAAAGTGAAAACATAACCAGTCATTGATCTTCTACTGTCAACATTCCCAACATAGTCAGAGTCAGAATAACCGTCACCAAGCATTGTGTCTCATTCCCATAAACAAGACCAACATCAGATGTACCTCTAAGGTAACGAAAAATCCTCTTCATTGCCTGCTAGTGTTCTTTACCTACTGGCCCATATACCGACTGACAACACTAACAACATGGGCAAGGTTAGATCTAGTGCACACCATAGCATACATTAAGCTACCAAATGCACTAGCATAAGGAACACGAGACATGTATTCCCTCCCAAGATTGCGGTGCAAATTCTGCTGAAGTGTGTTCCTGATAGTACGATGCCGAACAATCCCTTCATTTTTGCAGAATTCATTAAATTCAGAACTGCAAAATTCAAGACCATTATCAGTTCCAAATCTCTTGATCTTCTTCCCTGTTTGATTTTCCACTAGAACCTTCCATTGTCTGAAATTCTTGAAGGATTCATTTTTCTGTTTCATCATGAAAATCCAAGTCATTCTTGAAAAATCATCAATAATAGACAAAATAATACCTTCTATCTCCAGCTAATTCAACTCGAGAAGAACCCCAATAGTCAGCGTGGATATAATCAAGTGTACCATTGGTACAGTGGACTCCCTTTGAAAACTTGTTGTGGCGCTGTTTCCCAAAAACACAGTGTTCACAAAACTCTAAGTCCTGCACTTTGTGTCTACATAGAAGATCTCTCTTCAATAGAATTTACATACCACTTTCACTCATGTGACCAAGTCTCATGTGCCATAACTTAGTCATGTCCTCTTTCTGAACTGCAGATGATGCCACTGTAGCAAACCCAGTCAACATTGAACTTGCCAGAAAATATAGAGTTCCACATTTTGTACCTTTCAAAAATACCTTTGAATCATTGCAAACATACATGACTCCACCTTCACCTTTAAAACTAAAACCTTTATTGTCCAGTGTATTGAGAGATATCAAACTCTTGGTCATTGATGGAACATGCCTTACATCATTCAAAACGTAGAATAACCGGTCGTGCATTTGTATCCTGATTGAGCCAATGCCAACTACTTTGCACATTGAATTGTTTGCCATTGATACATTACCACTATCAATCTACTCATACGTTGAAAACTACTCCTTGTTTGGACATATGTGATACGAAGCACCTGAATCAAGAACCACACACCTTTAAAAAAAGTGTGATCATTTGCATCTAGGGCCAGATCTTCCTTTGAGCTGCCCCCAACCTCAACGACGGCTGCTGAACCATCCTTTTTATCAGGTTGGTAACTGTTACTGCGAGGACAATCACACTTCCAATGTCCTTTTTTCTTGCAATAAGCACAAATGTCGTTAGCCATGGAATTATATATCTTAGAGCCTTTAAAACTTGATGCAGATTCCTTCGGCTTCTTCTTTCCAGTCTTTCGACCTTTGCTTCCTCCAAACCAGACGCTCCACCTTCTGTTGTACCAGCGACCCTATGACGGTCCTTTCTAGTAAGTAAAACATTCTTTACTTCATCTAGAGACAACGTATCCTTGCCAGATATAAAAGAATCGACGAAATTCTCATACGACAGCAGCAATAATACCAACAAAATTAGAGCGGCATCTTCATCATCTATCTTAACTTCGATATTACGCAGATCCATTAATATCGTATTTAACCTATCTGGATGATCTTTCAGAAGCGTACCTTCAGACATACGGAGGCTGAATAATCGTTGCTTCAAAAGTAACTTCTTGGTCAAAGACTTCGTCATATATAGACTCTCGAGCTTTAACCACAAACCGGCAGCCTTAACTTGATCTGCGACTTCAGCGATGACATTGTCAGCAAGACAGAGCATGATAGTCGAATGCGCCTTTTCTTCTAGACTCATAAACTCCTCATCTTCGTCTAACTTTGCATCCTTCCACTTGGCGGTAAGAGGCTTCCACAGATCCTGCTGTTCAACAGAGCTTGCATCTTAATCTGCCATAAACCGAAATTGCTCCCTCCGATAAATTTTTTGACTTTCACATTAATGCCATACATCTTTGAATCGATTGCTGAAAAATAATTGCAGAAAAACGAACCCTAGGCTCTGATACTAGATTGTTATGAAAACAAAAATCAACAATCTATCGAAGATAAAGAAAATGCAAGGGAGAAGAAGAATCACACACAGAATTTAAGTGGTTCACTAACGTTGTGTTAGCTAGTCCACGAGCAGAGAGGAGACAATATTTTATTAAGGAGAGACGAACAATACAGAATTATAGAATGAATGTCATAAACGGCTACGGTTTAATTTGAGTTTATATATGCACTCTCATTAAACCCTATTACAGAATACGTAAGCATTAAGTAGAATGTGGATGCGTAAACACATGCTGAACGCATTGCAGCAATGCTCTGACCTGGCAGCGAGACCCTCGACTACTAATTGTAGGGCATATTAATGCATTTAAGACATAACTTAACAACAAGAGATCTCACAACTAAGCCCTCCTTCACAAAGTTATCATGGTGAGACATGCTGAACTAAATACCAATTTTTTCAATGTCATTGTGCTTGAAAGCTCCTGCAATGAGAGGAAACCATTTATTTGTTAGTAGCATGTGCTTGTCTTGGTATATAATGTGTGGTATTTGTTCACTGTCTAACTTCTTCCATGTAAGAGTCAGAGGAGCCTCCCATCCACTCGCATCTTCCTACATCATTACCTCAAATGCCACATAAAATCTTTAGTGTTACTAAACACCAGCTTCTCTACTGTGACTATCTTACGAACCTCGAGCCAAGTCACCCCCAAAAGCTCGGCTGCTACCTGAGGTTGAATGGGTGGCCCAGTAATAAAAAAAGTCTTAGATATTAACTAAGAAGTTATTGATTCAATTGATGATGGTTAAATTAATTTTCTGCATGTGTCAAGTTAGAGAATTGTTAATAGTTGAGATGTACGTATATTGACTCAATACTAATAAATATACAAAGGGAAATTATAATGGATGAGCTATTCTCGCAAAATATCTACAAATGTAGTTAAATTTTAAAATATTTGCATACATAGTTATTAATACGTTTCAATACTATATAATAAATACTCATTAATACAACATTATTTATTATTCTCAGAAAATAATTATAAATGTAGTCAAATGGTAAAAAGGTAAGAGTAAGTTTATATCAAACGTGTCGTGAAATATTCATATGCTTTGAAGAAGATGGGAATGAGATATATTTTAATGGACAAATAAAAATGTTGAGTAAAGATTATACCTTGGTACATCCACCTTTATCCATTTCCAACGTGTTGAATCTTCACTCGTCTCTTGCATTAAATACAGTAGTTGTAGTATCAAAATTCTCTGTCATTATGGAGCCTTTTGGATCTAGAGATTTAATAATATTAAGATATATTGAAAGAGGATGACTAAAAATGGGGAACATATAATACATATATATAACCTCTTGTTTGGTATAAAGTTTAATTGCAAGATGAGAATATCACCTTTACACTTATGTAAAGGTAGGTGGTACCTTTTTAAAGTAAGGATTTTTCAAATCTTTCTCTCTCCTTTCTTTCTTAATATATTCTTCTTTTTTTTTTTTAACTAATTTAGTTTTAAATTTCAAATGTTTAAAATAAAATTATAATCAAACCGATTATATTTAATTAGATGATAATAAGATATATCAATTATAGAAAATTCAAATCTTTTCTTTCTCCATTTTAAAAAAGCTTTCTAGTTTCAGGGCAAAACTTTCACCACCCCATTTTTTTTTGGATAAAAGATACTTTATGAGAAGGAAGAAGAGAGGGAGCAAAGAGGTCAAGAGTTACAAGAGAGCATGCTAGTTTAAAGCAATCATAGTAATCGAATAGTTTTTAAAATGAGTAGATTTAAGGCTCCATTCAACAGCAGAGAGTGTAATATCATCCCAAAGAAGGAGAGGGGATTTCCATTTATGATTGGGCGAGAAAATTCTGTCATTTCTTTCTTTCCAAATCCACCAAAAAATCGCACCTCTAAGATTAGTACCATCTCCATGCGCTGAGTATTCACCTTGAAGAAAAACAAACTGTAGAGCAGATGACCCATTCTCTTCAAAGTTATCTATGCTAGTCTTGTAAGGTGGCGGGAACTTGGACCAAATGGTTTGAGAAAAAAGAGTGTATGAAAATATGGTCCACAGTCTCGAAATTGCTCAAACAACGGGAGCAACGTAAAGGACCAACACAGTTGAGAGGCTGGCGCTTTTGCAGAATTTCAGATGTATGCAGACTTTTGTAGAACAAAGTCCATAAGAAGACTTTAACTCTTTTAGCTACAGAGTTTTTCGAAAAAAAATTCTAGACCGAGTATTATGAGAGTCATTAATATCACAAAGAATCATCTTCATTTCCTTAACTGTGAAGGATTTATGAGGAGAAGAATTCCAGATGAAGGCATTATTCAGGTCACTGCAAGGTCTCAGCCAACTAATTGAAATTTCAGCTCACTAATCACGCTCTCTATCAAAGAGATTTCGAAATGGATTTAGCATCCAAGATGCAGCTGCTTCATTCCATGCCTGATCCACCGTAATAAGCTTGTCAAAAGTGAGGGCATAAAAGCGCGGGTAGAGATCACAAAGTTTACCATTGTATGTCTATTGATCGTGCCAAAAACTAGTGTTCTAACCACTATTAATCTTCCATAAGAACTCTTTAATAACCCTTAAAGCCTAATAAGGAAGGTAGACGCGTTTGTTTCAATGTTTTAGTGGATCCAATCCTTCGTAAATATACAACTCTTTTATAACTAGAAAAAAAGCTAGAAATAATCTAGAAATTTCAAATAAGTTGGAAAAAAAAGAGTTGCTACTATCCCTTCCAACTAAGTAACAACTCTAAAAAATCTTACCTTATGAAACTACCTAATTTAATCTAACGTTTTGCTAAAATTTTGATATATAGACCAAATAATACCTTAAATATTTCTAATTAAGACAACGATAGAAAATAGAAGATCATCTGTAAATAATCAGTATGAAATTGAGGAATAAATTTAAATATTGACTTTTTTAATTTTTATTGTTAGGAATACATTAGATTAATCTTATCTTATCTTACTACCTTAAAGTGTGGCTTAAGGAAATAATTATTTTGCCTCTAAGCCACAATATATGCCATTAAAAAAAAAAAAAAAACCCACGTATATGTCATTCTTTCCCCTTAAAACCACATATGTTTTATACATTTATAAATAGCTTTTTAAAAAATCACCTACATTTTGAAATAAATGCAATCTATGTACATTTAAAAGAAAAAAAAAAAAAACCACTGCCCACGTAAATATTTATTACTAAATTTCCACGAAGCTTTGAGATCAAAGGTTTTTAATATACTAGAATAGACTAATGTGCGGTCAAGATCATTTTAGAATAATATTTTTTTTTGTAAAAATAATATTAAAAATTATATAAATGTATAAAACAATTATTTTAGAGCATATGAAAAATTAAATAAAATATAAAAAATTTAATTATCATATTCAGGTGTCTTGCAACACTAAAAACAGACTAAAAACAAATATGCAAACATGTACACGTTATAATGAACTAAATATAAAAAAGATAGGTATATAAATTTAAAAATTGTTTAATTATATAATAATAAAAATGCATATTTTCATTAGTTTATTTTAAAAATAATATTTTTATATTTATTTATTAAAAAAAGTTGCCAATATATTTATTATTATTATTATATTATATTTGTTAATTAAAGAATGTTAGCTCAAAAAAGAATTAAATATTGTTTGTTATAAAAACTAAATATTCGTCCTATTTGTTATATAATGATTATTTTTATTTAAAAATTAAATTAATAATGGGTTTGTGGTGGCCTCTTTGATATCCCATCTTTTAAATTTAATTTAATTGTAGTAAATAGTAACCAATTTACCCTTTTATTAATATATTATTCATCTTCAAACTTTTCTATTTGTTATATATAAATAATGCTTTCCTATTTATGTATAAAGTAGAAAGTGGAATAAATGATGTAGGTTCAAATATATATAATAAATTGGGGAGAAAGACAAGAATTGTAAAAAGTAAGATCGAAGAGTTTATAGAGTTGAATTGAATTACAACCAAGTAAATACATCACCAACATTTGAGTAACACATATTTATATAGTTGAGCGTTATAACTACAAAACCTTTTGATTTTTTTAAAACAAAACCTTTTGAATTTTAAAACATTTTAAAATTTCTAGAATTTTATTATTCAATTATTAAAAAAATATTCTAGATAGTAGATTTTTTCTTACATTCTAACAATTGATTTTTTTTTCTTCTAAATAATTACCTTTGAAACTTTTATACATTAATTATTAATTATTGTGATGGTTAATTTTTTTTGATATCTTGTGATGGTTAATTTTATTCTAACTTTTACTATAAATTTTTTAATAACCTATAAAAGAAAGCTCACTTAGTCTTATTTAGTTTGCATCAAAATAGTATTTTAAGAAAGTCTATTAGATGAAAAATTGTTTAGTAATTAAAAGAAATGTTAAAATACTATTTTGGTTGGTAGATTATGATGTTTGTTACATTTTACTCCTTCAAATTTTAAATGTGATATTTTAGTCTCTAGACTATGAAGTTTATTTAACTTTTTGTATCTCAAATTTCAAGCGTCCAATTCTAGTTCCCCAACTTTCAAATAAATTAAAAAATATCCCTTAAAAAATTAACAAAATGAAAAATTAAGTAAAAATATATTTTTTCTCACTCCTAAACATATTCCTTTCTCCGTTTCTTCTCCATCTTCCATTAAATCTCAAACTCTTACGATAAATTCATAAATCCACACATGAACTTAATTTATTCACAGAGCATCAAAGTGATTTAATGCGTGATTTGATCCAATTTCTGTACAATTGTTAGTTCATCTCTATCGTTATTGCGTATAATGAAGAATTCTGAAATTTGAATCGAGGACGCTTCCATGGGAAGGTCTCAGTTGTTGTTTGAGTGCAGCAGCTTTTTCGAAAAAGATACTTATATAACGGTATGCAACGACCATGCAAGTGCAGCTGCTCATCATCTTCTCTTATCTTCTCGGCAAAATAAGCATAATACATTCATCTGCTAAGATTTGGTAATTTTGTGGAGAAATTATGTTCATAAATGGAATTATAAAAACCATAGTAAGAGTTTGAGATTTAACGGAGGTCGGAGGAAAAAGAGAGAAAATGGAGGAGAGAGAAAAGAATATGTTTATTGTTTAGGGGTGAAAAAAATATATTTTTATTTGATTTTCTATTTTGTTTATTTTGTAAAGAGGGAATTTTATGAATTTATTTTAAAGTTGAGGGATTTAATCAGTTTTACTGATTTTTCTGATTTTGTTATTTGCTTATTACATTTGTTCTAAAAAATAAATTAGCAAATTTTGAAAAAAAAAAAAGTTTACAATAACTCGGTTTTGTTATCGGATTTCGACTAAAGATCATGTCTTTTAAATTTTTTTTTTTTTAAAAAACAAATTTATATGTTTGTTTAATTAAATTGAAACAAAGGGTGGAAGCCAATAAGAGAGCAGTGACATTAGTGTACACTTAATGATCATGAGCACATGTGTTGAAATCCTCCTACCTTTGATTGTTGTAGTTTAAAAAAAAAAAAAAAAAAAAAAACTAATGGTAGAAAATTAATGAGTAATTAAGTAAGATGTTTTTTTTTTAAAAATACATCTCTCAATAATCGTTTGGTTTTTATTTTTTGAAAATTAAGTTTATTTTCTTTAAATTTCTATTCAATAATTATTGTCTTTTTAAAAGAAGCATTTGAATTTTAAGTTGAATTAAAAAAATATGAAATAAGTTTTTGAAAACTACTTTTTAATGTATAACATATAGACTAGTTTTAAAAGTATAAAACAAAACAAAACAAAAAAAATTCATAAAATTAATGGTATAAACTTATTTTCTAAAAATAAAAATAAAAAACAAAACGGGACCTAAATGATTATCTATGAATGAATTAATAAGTTTCCGGATATATATATATATGAACTTTAGAGATTTTTTTTACAAGCAAACATTTATATATGAACTTTTAGAATGGTAAAAAGCAGATCGAGTCCGACATCCCGTGATAAAGCACCAAACAAAGCTGGAGGAGCTGCTAGCTGAGAACCATGGTCAAATCATACCTCCCCTAACTCGATTACTTAGATCATGTTGATTTTTTTTATTCATATATGCTTCATTAAATATATTAGGTTTGAAATTTATAAGTAAACTTAATTGTAAAGTTTTTAATAATACAATCAATTATATATTAAGCTAAATGTTTTTTTATAAGTGTACACCTCCAATTTTCTGAACATTAAAAAGAAATTGGTTTCGTACTAGTGTAATTGAATGATGAATATATAACAAACATTATTTTTTGAGATAGTTGCATTTAAAATATTATAAAGCAACAACATTTGGATGTCAGGAAACTCGTAAGAAATTAATTTCTAGGAAGATGTCACCTTGAATTGAAGCCATCACCTTAAGCGCACACTAAAGACCCTTTTTGACCACTTGAGACACTCCATGATGGTTGTGTCTTTTTATTCACATATGCTTTAATAAATGTATTATGTTCGAAATTCACAAATAAGCTTAATTTTAAAATGTTTATTATCTCTAAGTTTATAATAATAGTATCAACTATTAAGTTAAATGTTTGCTTATAAGTGGATGGCTCCAATTTTTGGATCATTAAAAAAATTGGTTTCACAGTAGTATAATTGAATGATGAATATATAACAACACATAGTTTTTGAGATTGTTGAATTCAAAACAAGATAAAACAACAATTATATGATAGTAACTTAACTTTGGAGCTAGTATATGCAACTAGGTCGTATTATTTATGCTTTTCGTATTGTATATCGATATATATATATATAAATATATATAATCAAGCCGCTTTTGGGAGAGGTATCATTTTGAGACATGGTGAACTCAATATTTTTTAGATTGCGGAATACAAAACAAGATAAAACGACAATTATATGATAGTAACTTAACCTTGGTGCTTGTATACCCAGTAAGGTCGTATTATTTATGCTTTTCGTATTATATATCGATATATAAAAAACACAAAGTATGCTTACATTATATAACCTTCTTGCCCTTAAGCAAAAGGGTGTGGATGGGGTAAAATTGGTTTAATGAGAAGAGATACAAGAATCAAGCCGCTCTTGGGAGAGTTATCAAGTTGAGACATGGTGAACTCAATAGCAGCTGATTTAATGTCATCGAGCTTGAAAGTTCCTATCTTGACATGAACCAATTGATCTTTTGGAAGAACTCGCATGTCTTGTAATCTAATGTGTGGCGTTTCAGCACCGTCCAACTTCTTCCATTCGAGAGTCACAGGAACATCCCATCCACTCGCATCTTCCTTCATCTTTACCACAAATGCTG
>JBBMKA010088950.1:0-13407 GCA_037833695.1 Sechiopsis laciniata | reverse complement strand
TATATATGCGTCGATTAGATACCTACGTATGTACCTTCTAGTGAGTTTGGCAGAAGGAACCGCATGTTAACCCAGTATGCTACGTTAGGTTGTGTGAAAGTCTTTTCACCGTTTAAAGTGTTAGGCATAACCTTACTAACTACTTGCGTCTCCCTGTTATTAGTATAGAGTTCGCAGTGGAAGCTAGCTCTGTCATAAATCATTAAGTGCGGAAGTACTTATTTGTTAGGAAAGCAAGAATCTCTTTGACTAGTCCGCACGCGTAGTATCTTCTAGGACTGTTAGTTATTAATACTCGTTGCATCATATTTATTTTAGTCTTAGCATCATATTTATTTCCACATTCATTTTCAAAACAAATCACAAAAACTTATCCAAATCATGATTTACTTTTCTGCATAACTCTTATCGTAATAATTTTAGCTCTAGACATCAATCTCTGTGGAATTGATAAAATTTAAATACTTATTACTTACTGCAATATCTGACCACTTATACTTGCGCGTAAGTGATTCCGAGTTACACTTAGCATAAGTTGACTTTGAATTAGTTACTAGACATTATATTAGCACCGGAATCGCACGGTCAAGTTTTTGACACCGTTGTCAGGGATTGATTATTTAGAGTTAACATCATTAGGAGGAGAGTAGTTTTTATTATTTAAAAGGTTGCATTCTTGAATTTTAGGAAAATCGAGATCCAAGTCGATACAACCAACTGGGAAAAGAGTCCCACAACAATACATTTGTAACGGCCCAGTTTTCCCTTCCGGTTCTCCAGGTATGTTCTGATGTATTTTTAGTTGTTTGGTTGGGCCGTTAGGGCAGTTTGGACCTCTGAGGGCATTTTGATAATTTTTTCCTTTAGGGGTAGTCTCGTAATTAACTAGGGTTTAAGGCTGTTCTGTTAATTGCTAAGTTGGGTTTTTACTTCGGTTCCAGGTTTCCAGGGTTGATGTTGCTGTTGGAGAAGTTTGGAGCCTTTGTTGTTTAATTGAGAAAAGAAAGAAAAATGTGACTTCGCCAGGGCTCGAAGCCTGTTGGTTAGAGTTTGGATGGTTTGTTTAAAAGAAGAAAAAATAAGAGAAAAAGATGTCCACGCTGGGACTCGAAGACGGGTGGCCAGGGACACGTGTCACAATCCTATTATTCTCTCCTCTTTTTGGCCGAGACCTAAAGCTAGCCGCACGAAGTTCTTTCTTTTGTGTTTTGTCTCTCGGATCTTCTCTTCTTCTTCCTCTTCTCCTTACCCAAATCACCATATCCAAGTTCCATCTCCTTCATCAAGCTTGTGTCATTGCCGAATCCTTGTAGCAAGCCCTAGCCGTGAATGATCTTCCTTTTCCTTCTCCAATCTTACCGCAAATCCTTCCTAGCCGAGAAGCATCACTCCCCTTCTCAACTCCCTTGCCGAGAGGTCTTCTCCCCTTCTCAACTCAATAGTCGAAATCCCTTTTAGCAGCGTCTTCTTGTTCTTGTTCTTGGTTGACCTAGCCAAGAACCCTTGTTCTTGTTGTTGTAGAAAAGAGTTTGCCAAGAGCCAGCTTTGCTGCAAAAAACCAAACCCTAGCCATGAAACCTTGTTCTTGCTTGCCTTGCCGAGTGAAGCTTGCCAAGAACCAGCCTTACCGCAAAACCCAAACCCTAGCTGAGAAGCTTTGACACCATTGCAGCTGAGGAGCTTCCAACCTTGTCGCAATCCAACCTAGCCGAGAGCACTTCTTGCAACAAGTCAAGCCCTAGCCGCAAGCACCCTAGCAGCTGCCCAATCATCTTCCCCTAGAGCCTTACCGAGCCTTGTGTTGGCTTTGGGTAACTTTTCTGAGCCTTGTGTTGGCTTAGCCATTTAGTTAGATGTGATATTAATTGCTTATTATTTATTTGTCTAGGGTTAGCTATCTGTTGATTCTGTAGCTCAAGGAGCACTTTATACTTGTGTGTTTTCTGCATATTTCCAGGTAAGGATTTCTTGTTGGGGTTGTGTGGACCCTGCGATACTTCTTTGATTGCATTCACGTTTACTTGTTTACTGTTACTTACATGTTTAGTGGATAGGAATTTCTATGCTGATTTGTTCTGCTAGCATGTTTGACTTTTATTTTCACATGTTAGTGCCATGCTAGGTTTGTTCTTCCAACATGCTTGATTTCCTGTTTTAAGCTCGTAGTACCATGCTAGGGTTATTTGTCGTGAAGCATGTTCATTTGTTAAGAAACATGGTTGTGTAATCTTAGATAGAACTGTTAGGTTGTCATCATCTAGAGGCTGAGAGTGGACAAACGTACGTGTCCCCACTGGTCGGGCTGTGAGGATAGATTCCTTACCCCCGGCAGCCGAGCGTGGAGTAGTTACCACACCGGCATAAACCTAGTCTATAGCCTATTAGAGTGGAACCCTACCAACGGTGCAAGCCTGCCTTGACCGGTTCTTAGCTTCAGGCGTCGGTGGTATTCAGGCTGCACAGTCGAGTGCCGAGGGTCTCGCACTACTGTAGATCAGTGACATCGCTTCTGAGTCTTTAGGCATGCGTACCTGGACTGGCGTAGTATGTCCCTAGGCTCCCACATTTACGCAGTTTACTGCAGCATGCGGTGTGCGCGCACACGCGTTAGGCACCGGGCGGAGAGCTCCCCCGGACTAATGTTCGTGAGTACACCCTTTTCTTTTCGAGTTTAGAGTTGGACTTCGCGTACTCTCCCGAATGTCCCAGTGCCAGTTTTGAGAGCTGGTCAGAACCAGCCTTTGAGCGGTCACTTGGCCGAGGGTATGAGACCTTCGAGGATATCTATTTTGAGATTAGCTTTTGAGTTGATCATTTGGCCAAGGGTAAGAGACCTTCGAGGATATCTGTGGGATCAGTTATTGAGCTAATCATTAGGCCGGAAGTAAGAGACTTCCGATGATTCAGGAGTTGTATTTACAACTCATTTAAGGGATTATGAGTTGGTAACTATTTGTATGTTTACTTGGATGCTAGATGATGCGTTGTCTCGTACTGTACCCAAGTGGAGGATTCTTACTGAGTGCCTTTGTACTCACCCTTATTTTCTGTGGTTTTTCCACCAGGTAACTTGGGACAGCACCAGGACTGCTAGAGGAGGAGCTGTATGATCAAGGGAGCTGCCGGCAGGCTGTTTTATGTTTATGTTATTGATTTGATTCAGCATGTAGTCGGACACAGAGTCCGTAGGATTTGCATATGAAACCTGATGGTGTTATTTGAATGTTTTGTATTTTGATTATTTCAAATTATACTCTGACTAGGGTTATTTTTAATGTTGAACAGGGAGTATTTTAAATATTTATAAACAGGTTCCTTGGAATTTCAAATGGATGTTTTATGCAAACTATATTGCTATATGATTTTTTTATTATCTTTTATGCATGCATGCTGAGTAAGGACCAGATTTAGGACCATTTTTAGGTCGGGTCTTTACAGTTAGTATCAGAGCACAGAGTCATAGATTCTGTAGACTAACTTGCTTTGTAGGTTGTTTGTACCCATGATCATCGGCACTCCAACGGCCGTCAGGTTTGTCTAAGTTCTTTGTTTAAGGGTTTTTACAATACTGCATCTAGTATACATGTGTTACCCTTGTTTGCAGTGAGAGTCCGAGAGTGGACTAACCTTTTGTGGTTTCCGTGTAAATCGCTAGTATGCTGGTTACACGCAATGGAGCAGGGACGTCAGGTACTGCTGACAGAGAGAATGATGAGACGACGTCTAGGGTTGATTCGACCCGTAGGCCACCTTTGGCCCCAGCTGCTAGAGGCTGCTACGCCTCAGAGTGATACTCTAGGAGCAGAGTTTGCTTCGGCCATGAGAGAGATGATGGTCTGTTTGTTGCCCCAACAGAGAATCGAGACACAGGCGCAGCTTGTAGTGCAGAGAGAGGAGTCTAAGCCCAGATAGCCTAGCTGACACAGTTGATTCAGCAGGCACCCCCAGCTGCCCCAGCCCCAGTGAACTCTCCGGGCGGGCAGGAGCCTACTGTTGAGTCACATGAGATTGATGGAGCCATCGAGTACGGTAGGTGGCTCAAGGATTTCTGTAAGTGGAAGCCCAGCTAGTTTAATGCTTCTGAGAACCCGCTGGTAGCAGCGAAGTGGTTGGCCAGGATGGAGTATATCTTCCGAGTGATGGCATGTCCTGATGTTCAGAGGCCGAGGTGTGCTGCTTATGGGTTGACAGACACAGTTGTATAGTGGTGAGAGTCCATAGATAAAGGCAGATCAGCAGGGTCTCCACCAGCCACCTGGGAATTCTTTAAAGCTGAGTTTAGAGCAAGGTACATTAGTGAGGAGGCTCAACAGGAGATGGCAGAGGCTTTCTCAAATCTGAAATAGGGAACTGATAGTATAGCCAGTTATGAAAAGAAATTCTCAGAGTACAGCTATTTCGCTCTAGAGCTCATAGCCACAGAGAAGCTCAAGTTTAAGAAGTTTGTTGGCGGGTTGAGAAGGGAGGTTGCTCAGGATGTACAAGCACTCACTCCTGAGACTTATGCTAGAGTTGTGGCATTGGCCACCATTTATAATTCAAAGTACTCGTCAGTGCAAGTCCTAGACGCACCAGTTCAGTTTGTTCAGCAGTACTCTGTTCAGAAGAGGAAGTTTGAGTCTTTCAGTGGTTCTCGTTTAGGTGGACAGTAAAATCACCGCGAGGGACAGTCTCGAGGACGGGATCAGCGTCGACCCCAGCATAAACAGTAGGACCGCCAGTAGGAAACTGGCAAGCCATATTTTGGAGTTCGTGGAGCTTCTCCTCGAGCTTGCTACAGGTGTGGCAAGGAAGGGCACTTGGCCATATTTGGCCCTAAAGATGGAGAAGTTGCCAGGCCGGCCCAGTAGTAGGGCCGAGTTTTTGCTACGACTCGCCAAGAGGCTGAGAGGACTGATGATGCAGTTGCAGGTACGCTGCTTGTCGTAGATCACTATGCATTTGTATTGTTTGATTCGAGCTCGACCCACTCATTTGCATCTGATTCATTTGTTAGATAAGCTTGTTTGGAACTCGAACCTTTAGGGTTCGAGCTGTGTGTTACAACTTCTTCGAAAGTAAGTATGTTAGCCAGCAAAAAAGTTAAGAGTGGTCGGATACAGATATCCGAAGAGCTGTTAGTACCCACCCTCATAGTCCTTCCTATGATTGGTTTTGATGTTATCTTTAGGACGGATTGGTTAGCTGAGAACCATGCGATGATAAATTGCCGCTAGAAAGAAGTCGTGTTTAGACCGCCCAGAAAACAAAGCTTCAAGTTTTGCATTGTCCAGAGTGGAGTGTGCCCGCCGACGATTTTAGTAGTGAAAGCTCGTCGTTTGTTAGCTCGAGGAGCTTGGGGTTATTTAGCAAGGTTTTCAAGTAGAAGTAGTACCCCGTTGTCTATTGATCTGGTACCAGTAGTGCAGGAGTTCACAGATGTCTTCCCTGAGGAGTTACCGAGTTTACCCACAGAGAGAGGTGGACTTTACCATTGAGCTTGAGCTAGGGACTCTCCCTATCTCTAAAGCTCCGTATTTGATGACGCCAGCTGAGTTGCGTGAACTCAAAGTATAGTTGCAATAGATGCTTGACCGAGGATTCATTTGCCCGAGTGTATCCCCGTGGGGAGCACCAGTTTTGTTTGTAAAGAAAAATGACGGATCAATGCGCCTTTGTATAGACTATCAAGAATTGAACAAGGTCATAATAAAGAACAAGTATCCTTTACCGCATATAGACGACTTGTTTGATCAACTTCAGGGAGCTTCAGTGTTTTCTAAGATTGACTTGAGGTCTGGGTACCATCAATTGAGGATCCAGGATGCCAATATCTCGAAGACAGCATTCAGATCGAGGTATGGTCATTATGAGTTTGTGGTCATGTTGTTCGGGCAGACCATTGCCCCAACAGCGTTTATGGACATGATGAATTGGGTGTTCAAGGCATTCTTGGATAGCTTTGTCATTGTGTTCATAGACGACATTTTGATTTACTCAAAGATGAGAGAGGACCATGCTTTGCACCTGAGACAAGTATTGACAGCTTTGAGAAAAAACCAGTTGTACGCTAAGTTCTCCAAGTGTAAATTCTGGTTAGAGCAAGTGGCTTTCCTTGGACATGTTGTTTTCAAAAATGGAATTGCAGTGGACCCTGCTAAGATTTAGGCAGTGACGGTCGCGGAGATTCACAGCTTTCTGGGTTTGGCAAGTTATTACTGGAGATTCGTCAAGGACTTTTCTGCTAAAGCAGCACCTCTGACCAGATTGACTAGAAAGGGTGTTGACTTTATTAGGGGCGTCAGTTGCGAAGAGAATTTTGCCTGTTTGAAGCACAGTTTGACGTCCGCCCTAGTGTTGGAATCCTCGAGGGAACATGTGGTTTCGTAGTGTATAGTGATGCTTCAAAGCTTGGTTTGGGTTGTGTTCTGATGCAGCATGGGAAGGTGATTGCCTATGCTTCCTGACAGTTGAAGCCTTATGAAAAAAACTATTCAACTCATGACATGGAGTTGGCAACTGTGGTTTTTGCTTTAAAGATTTGGAGGCACTACTTGTATGGTGAGAAGATTCAGATGTTTACGGATCACTAGAGCCTTAAGTACTTCTTCACTCAGAAGGAGTTAAACATGAGACAAAAGAGGTGGCTCGAGTTGGTTAAGAACTACGATTGTGAGATATTGTACCACTCGGGAAAGGCCAATGTTGTGGCCGATGCTCTGAATAGGAAGACGTCGCACTCCACAGCTTTGTTGAGTTTCCAGACTTACTTGTGGAAAGAGTTCGAGCAAGTCAGTATTGCAGTGCTATTGGGAGAGGTTACCGCCAGGGTAGCCTAGTTGACATTTCAGCCGTCGATAAAACAGAGGATCATTGATGGCCAGCTGAGTGATCCCAAGCTGAAGAGACTGTTTGAGAGAGTTCAAGCAGACGGAGATTTTGACTTTGTTGTAGCACCAGACGGAGGTTTGAGGTATAGAGGTCAGTTGTGTGTTCCAGTTGACACTAGGTTGCGAGCCGAGTTGCTTATTGAGGCTTACAGCTCCCCGTTTACTTTGCACCCAAAAGGTACTAAGATGTATCAGGATCTCAAGCAGACGTTCTAGTGGATGGGTATGAAGTGAAACATTGTAAAGTTTGTTAGCCGGTGTCTCACTTATCTGCAAGTGAAAGCTCCCAGACAGAAACCGTAGCTTTGTTGCAACCGTTGAGTGTACCCCAGTAGAAGTGGGAAGTGATTTTGATGGATTTTATTTCTGGGTTGCCGAGGACGCCGAGAATGTTTACTCAGATCTGGGTTGTTGTGGATAGGCTGACCAAGAGTGCACACTTCATCCCCAGTAGAGTTAACTATACTGTAGAGCAGTGGGCACAACTGTTTTTGGAGCAGATCGTTCAGTACCATGGGGTGCTAGTGAGGATTGTTTCAGACTGTGACTCTTGGTTCACTTCTCGCTTCTGGATAGCACTCCAGAAGGGCTTGGTGACCGAGTGCAACTTCAGTACTACTTTTCACCCTCAGACGGATGGTCAGACAGAGAAGGTGAACCAGATTCTCGAGGATATGTTGCGAGCCTGTGTTCTGGACTTTCCAGGCAGTTGGGATCAGTACTTATATCTGATGGAGTTCGCCTATAATAACAGCTATCAGTCGGGGATTCAGATGGCTCCATTTGAGGCTTTGTACGGTAAACGGTGCAGATCTCCAGTGTTCTGGGAAGAGGTTGGTGATATACAGGTTTTGGGGCCCGAGCTGTTATAGATGACTAACGACGTAGTGTAGAAGATCAGGGCTAGTATGTTGACGGCACAGAGTAGGCAGAAGAGTTACTCAGATGTTCGGCGTAGAGATTTAGAGTTTGAGGTCGGCCAACATGTGTTTCTGAAAGTAGCGCGATGCGTGGAGTCTTGAGGTTTGGTAAGCGGGGCAAGTTGAGTCCCAGGTTTGTAGGGCCTTTTTAGATCCTTGAGTGGATCGGACCAGTGGCCTACCGTTTGGCCTTGCTCCCATCTTTAGCAGCAATACACAGCGTATTTCACGTTTCTATGTTACGACAGTATGTGGCAGATCCTTCGCATATAGTGGACTTTGAGCCGTTAAAGCTGAACGAGGACTTGAGTTTCGAGGAAAAATCAATGCAGATTCTAGCTCAGGATCGCAAGACGTTGCGTAACCGGGTGATTAGTTTGGTTAAGGTCCAGTGGAGAAATCAAAGGGCAAAGGAAGCGACTTGGGAGTTAGAGGATGAGATGAGGACACATTATCTGAAGCTGTTCCAGTCTTAGAACTTTTGGAGACGAAAGTCTTAAAAGGAAGGAATATTGTAACGGCCTAGTTTTCCCTTCCAGTTCTCCAGGTATGTTCTGATGTATTTTCAGTTGTTCGGTTCGGCCGTTAGGCCCGTTTGGACCTCTGGGGGCATTTTGGTAATTTTTACCTCCAGGGGTAGTCTCGTAATTAACCAGGGTTTCAAGGCCGTTCTGTTAATTACTAAGTTGGATTTTTACTTCGGTTTCAGGTTTCCAGGGTTGGTGTTACTGTTGGAGAAGTTTGTAGCCTTTGTTGTTTAATTGAGAAAAGGAAAGAAAAAGGTGACTTCGCTAGGGCTCGAAGCCTGTTGGTTAGAGTTTGGAGGGTTTGTTTAAAAGAAGAGAAAATAAGAGAAAAAGGTGTTCACGTTGGGACTCGAAGACGGGTGGCCAGGGACACGTGTCACAATCCTATTATTCTCCCCTCTTTTTGGCCGAGACCTAAAGCTAGCCACACGAAGTTTTTTCTTTTGTGTTTTGTCTCTCGGATCTTCTCTTCTTCTTCCTCTTCTCCTTGCTGAAATCACCATAGCCAAGTTCCATCTTCTTCCTCAATCTTGTGTCATTGTCGAATCCTTGCAGCAAGCTCTAGTCGTGAATCATCTTCCTTTTTCTTCTCCCATCTTGCCGTAAATCCTTCCTAGCCGAGAAGCATCACTCCCCTTCTCAACTCCCTTGCCGAGAGGTCTTCTCCCCTTCTCAACTCCATAGCCAAAATCCCTTTAGCAGCATCTTCTTGTTCTTGTTCTTGGTTGACCTAGCCGAGAACCCTTGCTCTTATTGTTGCCGAAAGGAGTTTGCCAAGAGCCAGCTTTGCCGCAAAAAACAAAACCCTAGCTGTGAACCCCTGTTCTTGCTTGCCTTACCGAGAGAAGCTTGCCAAGAACCAGCCTTGCAGTAAAACCCAAACCCTAGCCGAGAAGCTTTGACACCATTGAAGCCGAGGAGCTTCCAACCTTACCGTAATCTAACCTAGCCGAGAGCACTTCTTGCAACAAGCCAAGCTCTAGACGCAAACACCCTAGCAGCTGTCAAGACATCTTCCCCTAGAGCCTTGCCGAGCCTTGTGTTAGCTTTGGGTAACTTTTTCGAGACCGTTATTCTTGTAGCTTAGCCATTTAGTTGGATGTGATATTAATTACTTGTTATTTATTTGTAAAGGGTTAGCTATATGTTGATTCTGCAGCTCAAGGAGCACTTTATACTTGTGTGTTTTCTGCATATTTCCAGGTAAGGATTTCTTGCCAGGGTTGTGTTGTCCCTGCGAGACTTCTTTGATTGCATTCCTGTTTACTTGATTTACTGTTACTTGCATGTTTAGTGGATAGGAATTTCTTTGTTGATATGTTCTGCTAGCATGTTTGACTCTTATTTTCACATGTTAGTGCCATGCTAGGTTTGTTCTTCCAGCATGCTTGATTTCCTGTTTTAAGCTCGTAGTACCATGCTAGGGTTACTTGTTGTGAAGCATGTTCGTTTGTTAAGAAACAGGGTTGTGTAATATTAGATAGAACTGTTAGGTTATCATCATCCAGAGGCTGAGAGTGGACCAACGTACGTGTCCCCACCGGTCGGGATGTGAGGACAGATTCCTTAACCTCGGCAGCCGGATGTGGAGTAGCTACCACACCGGCATAAGCCTAGTCTGTAGCCTGCTAGAGTGGAACCCTGTCAACGGTGTAAGTCTGCCTTGGCCGGTTCTTAGCTTCAGGCGTTGGTGATATTCAGGCTGCTATAGTCGAGTGCCGAGGGTCTCGCATTACTGTAGATCAGTGACACTGCTTTCGAGTCTGTAGGCATGCATACCTGGACAGGCGTAGTATGTCCCTAGGCCCCTACATTTACGCAATTTATAGTAGCATGCGGTGTGCGTACACACGCGTTAGGCGCCGTGCGGAGAGCTCCCTCTGGCTAATGTTCGTGAGTACACCCTTTCCTTTTCGAGTTTAGAGCTGGACTTCGGGTACTCTTCCAGATGTCCCAGGACCAGTTTAGAGAGCTGGTCAGGACTAGCTGTTGAGCGGTCACTTGGCCGAGGGCATGAGACCTTCGAGGATATTTGTTTTAGGATAAGCTTTTAAGTTGATCATTTGGCCAAGGGTAAGAGTCCTTCGAGGATATCTGTTGGGATCAGTTACTGAGCTGATCATTAGGCCAGAAGTAAGAGACTTCCGATGATTCAAGAGTTGTATTGACAACTCATTTCAGGGATTTTGTGTTGGTAACTGTTTCCATGTTTACTTGGATGATAGATGATGCGTTGTTTCGTACTGTACCCCGGTTGCAGATTCTTACTGAATGCCTTTGTACTCACCCTTATTTTCTGTGGTTTTTCCACTAGGTAACTTGGGACAGCACCAGGACGGCTAGAGGAGGAGCTGTATGATCATGGGAGCTGCTGTCACTCTGTTTTATGTTTATGTTATTGATTTGATTCAGCATGTATTCGGACACGGAGTCCGTAGGATTTACATATGGAACCTGATGGTGTTATTTGAATGCTTTATATTTTGATTATTTCAAATTATACTCTGGCCAGGGTTGTTTTTAATTTTGAACAGGGAGTATTTTTAAATGTTTATAAACAGGTTCCTTAGAATTTCAAATGGATGTTTTATGCAAACTATATTGCTAAATGATTTTTTATTATCTTTTATGCATGCATGCTGAGTAAGGACCAGGTTGAAGACCATTTTTAGGTTCGGTCTTTACAACATTACCAAAAGCACGAGCATAAAAAATGGCATTCAATCATTTCGTGAATCAACAATGGAAGCATAATAGCATTCTTCAATAGACATACAAATTTTAGCAACAAGGCAAAGAGATCAAGACAACACAATTTTGTTCAATGAAGTCTAACTGGGATTATCAGTCGTAGTTTGGGGGAGATCATAGCAGCATCTATCAGCATCATTTCGATCTGTAAAGAGATCGCAGTAGCATGGGACGTGCATGAGATACTAGGAGTCATGAACCTAGGAGTCTAGTGTATACTCATGGGCAGTCTCTAGAAGACACAACTACAGAAAAAGAATAACAGCTAAGACAAAGACAGTGGATGAGGGACAATGGTGTTATATCAGAACCTCAATAGCCCAATAATGAGCATCAATAATCTCTAACAAAACTAACGGTAAAACGCGCAGCAAGAAGTATAAGGGTAGAAGAGACATATTTAGAGGCTGACGTACTTAATGGGGCAGCAGCGATGGATCTTTTTAGAGAAAGGGAACTCTCATGGAAAGATTTTCGGTTGGCCACAATCACAAGAGCAAGAGAAGCCAAGGAATTACAGCTTGCAGTAGAAAAAGACAGAGAACAAAGGAGACGTTTTCAGCAGTAGGAGGAAGCATAGGAGAGGTTTGCCACCCTTGCCAATCAAGAGGCTGACAAAACAAAATGCGTTGTGATAGAAACGAAAGAAGTTTCGATGTTGATACTGAGCAAAACTCAAGTGATGAAAGCAAAAACGAAGATGAAAATCTTCAACAAGAGAGCATGAAAGGTAATGATCCTGCGGAGCCAACTGATGAGGTTCTACATCAAATCGAAGGGGGAGATGCATAATTGATTATTCAGCAGGAAAATAGTTATAGCACTGAAGATCACAACCCACCAGCAATTGTACCTAAGATTTTCTAGTTATCAGAAGTAGACGTAACGCAAGAATTGATTAGTCGAGAAAGCGACACTTAGGAAATTCAAATGAGCTTCAACTCAGAATTCTGCACCCTAAGTCTACGCATCAAGGCGCATGGAGAAGGAAGGCAAGAAAAGGCAATCACGGATGAATTATGCCAGACGGAATTAGTGCAAAGGTTTCACCCAGATCTGCTCAGCAGCATTCCTAGAATGCAAAAATCCGGTATCTCTGACTTTATGCAATTTAATTATGGAATTTTATTAGAATAAGAAGTTTTTCTATATTTGCAATTTTCCTTTTTCATTTTTTTTTATTGCATTTTAAATTTTATTAGTTTAAAAAAAAATTGGTTCGATATTGAAATTAAAGTGTAGAATTCATGTTTTTCCTTTTCTGATTATTTCTTTCCTTGCACAAGGATTTTCAAAAATCCTTACAAACTCTATAAAAACCTTGTGTACGGATGAATCGACCACCGTAATTTAGTCATAACCTTGGAAATTCAAAAACTCTGCGTGTTCTCTTTAAATGGCCTCAACCCGCACTTTACCTCGGAAGGGTAAGGTAGTTGAAAGCAGTGGTGATAAGGGCACAGAGACACCAATTAAGGGTAAGTATGTAACATTGGTTAGGAAGAGGTTTTGGCAGGATCGAGGTTGGCTCGAGGCATTCATGGCGGAAACTACCTTACACGAGGTCGGTAACCTAGGGTGGACAAGTTTAGCCATGCCGACGATAGATGCAAGGCAGGATTGGGTTCGCCAATTTTATGCAAACCTGAACAAGAAAAGGAAATTCTTTTCTCGGGTCGAAGGGCGAATGATAGATTGTAGGTCTGTGACCTTAAACAAAGCTTTCTGTCTTTCCGAAGACAATGGAATAGAAGGACAAAAGCTATTAAGGAAGCCAATTAAAATGCAATTGCAGGATTACGTGAAGACTATTGGAACAGAGGAGGCTAAATAGAAAAACCAGTGGTCGTTCCTAATGGATTGCGTTAAGCCGGAATTGAAAAGTTAGATTATATTCATCAAGAACGTGATTATACCATCGTCAAATGTGAAGGTAGTTAGCAGGGAATAGGCATTACTACTCTTTGCCATCAAAAGCGGACTGCGCATTAATTTGGGGAAGGTAATGTGATATGGATTAGAATGTGATCCAACATTTTACCTTCAAGCTACTTAGAAAGGATCTTCATTTACTTGTGGATGGTTACAAAATCCTGAAGAATGGTTACAAAACCATCAATTTTTGGATTTATGGTTATTTACATGTAATTTTAGGTTTAAACTTTTCATTTATGTGTTTTTAGGTTATATTTTGCAAAAAAGGTCATTATGTTAGTTTCCCTTTTTAGGTTTAATTTTCTTATGGTAATTTTCCTTTTTAGGCTTAATTTTCTGAGGCTATAAATAGCCATGAACTAAGTTGTAAAACTCAGATTTTGAATGAATGAAAATTAGTTCTCT
>JBBMKA010088939.1:0-13408 GCA_037833695.1 Sechiopsis laciniata | reverse complement strand
TTTAGTTATTTTATTTTTCTAGTAGTTAATATTTTAAAAAATAATAAAAATAAGATACAAAAATTTAATAAAATTAAATAAGAAAAGAAAAAATAAATAAATATTTTGAAGTTATGAATTTTTTTTTTCTTCATTTCTATTTTTGTATTAGGAAACAAATATTTTAACTACTATATAATATATTTTGCTTACTTTTGACCATTATATCCTACTACTTCCTATTTTTTTTATTTTTTAGAAAAAATTATTTTTGCAAGTTTCACGTAAATATATTTTTACTACTTCCTTAATAATTTAACGGTCTATTCAATGGTAAATTTAGTCCAAATTTTTAAAATTTATTATTATTTACATAATTTATGATACCAATATGTTTAGTGACACAATATAAAACTAAAAGTTGATTGATAATTCAATATGATAGTTTTGTTTATCTTAGAGGTGCAAATGATATGAATTTGAATTCTTCAATTTTAATTATTATTAAATTTAAAAACATAAAAATATTTTTTAAGATCAATCAAGAACAATTGAAGTGAATAATTAAAATTCATAAACTTTCAATTATAGATACATAATTATTATTATTTACTTCAACCCCATTTTCCAAAAAAAAAAAAAAAATTATATCAACCACTCTTAATCTCAATCCCCAAACAAGTAGTTGATTACTCCACTACTATTAACTTCAATCCTCAAACGAATAGTTAACCACTCCATACTACCATTAACCACCTCATTTTCTTCCACTCCACTCTACTCCACCTTTATGTCCAAAGAACAAACACACCCTATAGTTGAAACTCATAAATATTTTCTAAAAAAAAAATTCTTTTTTTTAATTTTTTGTTCAAAAAATATATAAAAAATGAAAATAATAATAATAAATTAAAAAAAAATTCTTGCGGAGAACCCGATTCGTGCCGATTTTATGAATTCTGGTTTTATGATTTTTTTATTTATTTAGTCTCTATAATTTAAATAAATTTAATTAAAATTTAGTTTGCATATAGTTTAGAGCTAAAGTTTAGTTTACGTAGTTTAAGAAAAACTTAAAAAATAGTCGTTACAGTTTATAATCGTTGCCAAATTAAATATGTAAAAATTAGTTATTCATGTGATATTTTACATTGTGAGTTTTGCTAGTTAAACAAAAATAAAATAAAAGCATTTAAACATGCATAATTACCTACACACATATTTAATTCGTCATCGATTACAACTAACTTGGACTTTTCAAGATTTTATCAACTATAAAACTAAATTTTAATTTTTAAAATTATAGGACTAAAATTTAGAATTTTGTTTATCATTAATTCTGTACTTTAATAAATTTAATACAACTTTTTTCAATCATTTAGTATATCTTTGAACTTTAAATTTAAATCTAATAGTTTCTTTATTATTAGATTTGTCAATTGTACAAAGTAATTTTGTTTCAATTCTGTCTTTAATGATTGGAAATAATTTTTTTTTACCAACATTTGAATTTGGTTAGGTTTCTAACCCAAGGTAAGAAAAAAAAAAGAGTGAAAACTATAAATTTATATTTAAATTTTGAAGATGTAAAACTTAAAACAAAGTAATTATCTCATTCATTACGGAAAATTTAGTAATATTTAGCCTAATTTACGAAACCAATTATTTTCTAGATTTATAGTAAAATAATAATAATAATAATAATAATAATAATAATAATAATAACAACAATAAACAAAACTCGAATTTCAAGTGCAATATTAAGTATAATTTCTTTTTTTTTTCTTTTTTTTTTGAACCATAAGTATAATTTCTTTTATCTGCAAAATAATATAAACAAAGAACCTAACTTAAAAGAAAATAGGTAAATTGCCATGGATGGTCTAGTTTAAGAAAATAATTTCAAATTTAGTTAATATTTGTAAATTTAGTTAAATATACCTTATTACTAATATTGATCATACAATATTATTTAGGATAATAATACAATATTTTGTATTATTAATAAATTATTATGTATTATTAATACAATATTATATGTTATTAGTACGGTATTAAAAACTAAATGACAAAACATTCTGATGAACTGTTTGTCCCTAAAAAATCATCAAGCGCAAATGTCAGAAACAATTCACAGTTTTTTTTTTCTTAAACAATTCACAGATTTTAAAATTGATAATTTTTCATTAAAAAATTCTGTATCATAATTCTGGCAAAAAAATAAAGAAAAAGAAGTTTGTACTTTTTTCATTATTTTAAACTTAGAATATAAGTTGTAGTGATAAAACTAAATAAATGTGGTTAGTGGTTGTTACAACTTACAACAATAACTGTCATATCTCATTTTAAAATACCTGTCATAAACCCACATTATTAAGAATTGAAGATATTATGCATTTTAAGCATAAGCCCATTATATATTTCATGTTTAGGTTTTAAAAAATTACTTCAAGAAAAATGTCGTTTTTCCTTCCTAATAAACATATTTTTATTCACTTTTAATTCACATAGAACTTAGTCACTCTAATTGTTAGAACAAGAAAATCAATCATGTGAAATTTTGAACAAATCAAAATTAATTATATGTAAGTTTTTTTTTTTTTTTTTTGGTCCATTTTAACATATATGGCTAGAAGCGTATAATTAAAAGGCTTCAAACAAACAAAAAAAAAAAAAATTCATTGCCAAAATTTCTATCCATCCTAATACTTATCTATGAAAAATGATCGAGATCTTATATAAATCAAAACCACAACCATAATTTAAACAAAAAAAAAAAAGTTACACACACGCATACAAATTTGATTTTTTCTCCAACACTAGAAACATCAACTATATAATTAGATATTTGATAATGATTAATTTAATGAACATGTCACTAATTGTTAGGTGTGTACAAAAAAAATTGAGAACGAGAGGAATTCAAATTGTAAAAATTGGGCTAATTTATAATTTTTTTATATATATATTTTTTAATTTGGTTATTCTTGGTTGGACAATTGTTGGCTCATTTAGCAACTCAACTCGAATTAAAAATATATAAGGTTTGTGACGTGTTGGTTTCATTGTTTAGAGATAATTCAGTACAACATCATAGTCACAGATTTGATCTTGAAAATCGATATTTTGCTTCTATTTTGTTGAGAAGAGAGTGCCATTTATGTTGAGTTTGTGGTCTCCCTCTCCCAATTTATACTAAAAAAAACAACTCAGCTTAGATTAAAAATCATATTATATATTATTAAATATGTATGTGTAAGATTAATTAATGAGATATATTTTTAGCACGTTGGTAGATAACATGTATTAATAATATAAGCCTCTTGAGTTTGAATCTACAATTTTTCTTCATTCTTTTTTATTTTTATTTTTTAAAACTTATGAGTTATCAGTCAAGTTTTAATAAAAAATATAAGATAAATACAACCCGACATCTCCATCCAATCAACACACAAAAATATAAGAGTTGAGTTACTCTAATACCAGGAATTAGACGAATTAATTAAAGAATTGATCAATTTTTAATTTAAGGTTGATTAAAAAAAATGATCATAATCCAACCAAATCTAAATTATGTACACCCTTCTAATCATGATTCTCCAATGTTCCCAAAAAGAGAATTAAAAATAAAATAAATAAATTTAAAAAAAAAAGATTATCCATGAATTATTGTTTTGGGCATAATTGTGTTATCATATTAAAGGAGAAGAAAATGAGAGAAAAGCTGAAATTTACAAAGTTGTGGTTGTAGATTATTAATAATTAAATAATTGGTGGGTATGAGATGCCAAGAAATTAATTAAAATCCCACAATTAATCATTTTGGTATGCATTTTAAAATTCGAACAAACAACTTTATTTTGTACTTTTTTAATATATTAAAGTAGCCCAAATCTTTATTTAAATAAATCAGTAAAAGAACATTCTTTCTACTGACTACCAACTTCTTTAATATATTAATAGTGGCATTTAATATGCCTAATCTATCAACCTTTTTTTTTTTGTTGCTATAATATATAAAGTTGCTGGATTTTCTTTATTAAAAAATCAAATATTTTGTCCACGTGACATGAAGTTAGGGCTACAACACAAGTGGAGATACACAGAGGATACTTTATAAAAAATTTAAAAATAAATAAATATTTACCCCTAAATAATAAATTTAAATTTAAATCTTTATGTATATTCAGTTCTATTCCATTTTGATTTCTAAAATTGAAATGCCTAAATATATACAATCGTTTTTTCTCATTGCGTAAAGAATTTCTTAAACATATATTAGTTGAAGTTTTGAGTATTGTTTGCTTCAAAATTGTGCAGCAAATATCTCAACCACTTAGACATGCATGATTACCTACACATACATATTTAATTTGCCATCGATTACAACAAACTTAGATTATTTTCAAGATTTTATCAAACTATAAAACTAAATATTAATTTTTAAAATCACACAACTAAAATTTAGAGTTGTGTTTATATTTAATTTTGTACTTTGACAAATTTAATAGAATTGTTTTTTTTTAGCTCCACAACAATATAATTGAGAGTAGGAATTCGAACTTATTTTTACTAACACTCTATATGTTAGTTTAAATTATATGAACTTTATATCTTTAAAACTTGAAAACCAAACTCATATCTATCAAAAAATATTGGTTTCTATAGCATATTCTAAAAACATGTATGTAAACGCATTCAACTTTAAATGTGACAAGGTTCAATTAATTTTAAGTTTTTATTGGAAGTACACCGATTAAAAAATAGATATTTAAGAAACCTAAATGCTATTTTAACCATTAATGTTTGAATAAGAACTCACATTATTAATAAGATTGAAGACTTTATTTTTCAAAGTGGGAAAGAAAAATAAACAAAATGACAAAATGATGATGGTGAAAAAAGAGAATAAAGAAAATGAAAGGTGGCTTCCATTTCTTGAAAATCATTATCAATGTATTGTCGGGAAAAAAGTAAATATCCTAAAAACATGCATGGATGGATTGATTGTTAACATATTGCTTTCGTTCCAATTTTCAACCAATTATATGATATAAGATTCTTGGTGGTTGGTTCCTTAAAATAATAATATAAAATTTGATCCTGTTTTCATTGATCAAACACTATCTTCTTTTTTTTTTTTTTTAATTCACAAATGTAGTTTGGAGATTTCAATTTTTGACAAATTTGCTTCCTTTGCTTAATTTTGAAAGTAAGAAATTTGAAGTTACAATTTTTAAATAAGAAATGTATGTCAATTGAGTTAAAGACGAGTGCGACAAAAAAACAGTGTTTTAACCATTGACTATGAGTACTAATTTTGATGCTTTAAATGTTTGCATATAATTTTGGGTTAACAATAAGAAATTTTGCTTAAAAATAGGTAATGTTTCGAGTTTGATATATGTATAATATTTAAAACTTCTTTTGTTATATATAAAATACCTGTTGAGATCATTTTTTAATTGAAAATTAAGTGATCATAACAAAACCAATATATATATATATATATATATATATATTTTTTTTTTTTTTTTTTTTTTTTTTAACTTGAAATCAACTACTGTTTTTTTTATTATAAATTATTAGATAACGTAGAGTTTTACCATCAAATTTAGATTGACGGATATTAGTATATGTCCATGAACTAAAAAGTTTTAGGTTCGATTTCTCCTTAATTAATTTATAGATGGAGAATCATATTCTAAATTGTATTTGTTGGACTTGTTTAAATTTAATAAATTTTAATATCATATTAGAGAATTGGAGTTCTATTTCAAAATCAATTAATAATAAAAATAATATTTTTTAAGCGTACCCCAATTTTACATAACCATCTCATTTTATTATATTTATTGTATCAAGAATGTTTTTTACTTGAAGAAAATTGTTAATAAATAAATAATAATTAATTTCTAAATAAAATATGACTATAAATTAAATACATTCGCTCTAAAATTCTCTTCTCGCCCCCACAGAACCCATAATAATATGGTAATCAATTTAAAAAGTCAGCGAAATATTTTCTTTTTAAAATATATTTTGTTATGATATTTATCAAAAAAAGACAATCCAAACTGATATCAATGTCTTCTACCATAAGTCACCAAAAAATAGAAAATTACTTTTCAATACACTGTCTCCCCAAAAAAGCCTATGCCTATGACCCAACTTGGATTTTGTAATGGATATAATTTATTTAAGTTATATTAATAATTTTACTAAAAAATTATGAAAATTATTGCCCCACCAATAAACATAAGCTTTTATGTTTTCCACACACGAAGACAGAAAGAATAATAAAATAGTGTCTTGTTGTTCAAAGAAGGAAGGTGCAAACTTTTTATTTTTTATTTTTTATTTTTTAGATAAAACTCTTTCATTTGATCATTCGAGGGCTCAAGAAGGTTATAAGAATGGAGATTTCGATTAACAAGAGAGACAATCCAATTAAATAAATTTAAAGACCACACAATATTATCAAAACAACTCAAAGCATAAACCGCCAAATTATGGATAATTCTATTAGTCGTTTGATAAATAAAATGAAAACCAACAATATTTAAAGAATTAAATACCCAAAAGCTCCTCAAACAAAATGCCATAGGAAAATAGTCAAGAGTGGAAAGGTGCTAGAAAGCAACATATTTAAAATTACCAATATGATTCAAAAAGTAAATACCCTTATTATTATTATTTTTTATATTTGATGCACAAATAAATAGAGATTTAAAGTTAATATGAATAATAGTTCAACAACCTTAATGTATATTATAAATCAAAATATCTAAATTTGATCCTCACCCTGATGTTGAATTCGGAAAAAAATAAAAATAAAGATTTTAATTTTAAAAAATAGAAGGAAAACCTCAACAAAAAAGTGAATCAATTTAAACCATTTAAAATTTTGTTTTAAAAATTGTTATCTCACATTTCTCTCATTTGTATGAGCAGATTTATATTAAATTGTCTATCAATAAGATCAATAATTCAACGATAATTTGTTGTATAAAACTACATCTATTATTGTACTAAAATAAATAATTAAAAGAATGCTAGACTCAAATGCATAGTAGTTGTTTCATTAATATGAGCATATTTCATTTCATTTTCTTTCTTGATTTCTCTATGCTTATTTAAAAGAAGAATTTACATAGTAACTTTTTCTTGCTAATTTGGAAAAATTTTGAGAAAATTAATTTGATTCGAGTTATTTTAAGTTGAACTGAAAATTGTTAGAATCATTACTAATAATCCAAATTGGCTCACTCATACAAGTTTAGAATTTTAATTAATATAATTATTGGTCTAAAGTTTAAACCAAATTGACTAACAATTCTTTTTTTCTTTTTTTTTTAAAAAACATTTTTAGTCTTTAGATGTTAGGTGTAGTTTTTATATGAGTTCTAAGTTTCAAAATCAAACATTCTTATTCTGACATGATATTCAATGTTAGTTCTAAAAAAATAAAATCATTATAATGTTAATTAAAAAGATGATCAAATTAATTTTAAATTCTTAAAGTATGAACTGAAAAATGTTATTTGGTCTTGACAATACACAAAAAATAAAATTAAACATTACTAAAATATGAAAAGTTTAATTTTGAAACATATATACCAAACAAAAGTTACAAAACCTAACTCCTATGCCCTCAACAAAAATATTTTTTTTCCCTTTTGAAAAATAATAATAAGAAGAGGATAAGGCCTTGGGTTATTGGATTAATAAGCTCAACAATTGGATCCTACTTTTATATATGATTACCATCTCATTTAAACATTGGGCCCATACATTAGAATCCAATCATTCTTAAGAAATTGTTCTCTCTCTCTCTCTCTCGTTTTCTCTAATGTTTAGAATTATTTTCCATATGTATATCAAAAAAAAAAAATATTTTCGACATTAAAATTGTTTTCGATATGATTTCAGAAAAGAATATCTATATATATATCGATATTTGTCATTCTATTATCTTATTATTGAACAATATTAAAATAAGTTGACAAAAACTTATATAATACTTATAAATTTGAAAAAAAAAAAAAAAGAAAATAAGATTTAGTTTCAATTTGATACTTATATTTTAAAAATTGAACATTTTTATATATGACGGTTAAAATATGCCTTGAACGCATTAATGCCCTACGATTAATAGTCGAGGGTCTCGCTGTCTGGTCAGCGAGTGGGAGTGCAGGACAACGCCGGTTGCGAAAACGCATTCCACATTCGCATGCGTGGATGCATCTGCATTCGCTTAGCGCATTCCGCGCAGACGCATCTCGCATTGCTGCAATGCGTTCTGCACGTGTTTGCGCATCAACATTATGTTTTAATGCTTATGCATTCTATAATAAGTTTTAATGAGAGTACATATATAAACTCGAATTAAAATCCTAGCTGTATTATGACATTTATTCTGTACTCTGTATTGTTCATTCTCCTCAATAAAATTTCGTTTCCGCCCGTGGACTAGCTAACACAACATTAGTGAACCATATAAATTTTGTATTGTTTCTTCTTCTTTCTCACATTTATATTATCTTCTTTTACAATTGTTGATTACCATTTTCATTACACTGACATTTCAATAATGTTTACTTTTAATTTTTATGTACTTAAGTTTAATTTTATATTTATTTTCTTAAAAAAATTAAATTCTCGTGAAACTTAAAATAATCATTTTATCAATATATTAAAATTTAAAATTAGTCTAATCACTATTTTAATCAACATTACTTTATGTAACTAACAATTTTGTTATTTGAAAAATTAAAAGTGAACATCATTTAAATATTAGTGTAAAAGTGCTTAACTTTGAATTATAAAAACTAAATTAAAACTTGATCCAAAGGACTAAAAATATATTTTTTCAAAAAAAAATTATGTTTGTTGGTTAAGCTTAAAAAAAAATAGCACTGCTGTTATTATTTGTAAAAAATTATTATCTGATCACCACAAATGTAGATTAAAATCTTTTGACCCATAACAAATTATTGTTGAGGATGTCCAAAAACAAAAATAAAAAACAAACTATTGTTCAAAATGGATATATAAATTTTTTAGGACACAGGATATCTCGGTTTGGACAAAGAAAATAACTTCAAACGTGTGAAGGTAAAAGAGCAAAATTATGAGGGGTGAAAATGAAAGGTCCTTGAAAAAAGGGTTCACAATCAAGTAAAAGGTAAAAATTCTGAAAATTAACATTATATATATATATATATAACATAATATATTATAAATATTATTATATGTAAAATAAAAATAATACCAAATTTATTGTAAGGACCCGACCCAAATTAGGGTCTAAACCGGGTCCAAACCTAAGTCCTTAATTCTAAATGCATGAAAATAGTACTCGAGATCCTGAACATGTAAATTTAAAGCAAAACCTTTTTAAAACAACTGAGAAGAACAGGTTTATAAAAGCCATAAATTCATTAAAACACTTATAGGATACCCAAGAGTCAAAACATAAAAGCTTGGTAAAACATGCTCAACTTATCATACTCCTAAATAGTTCATGCAGAAAAAAGAAATTTAAAAAACTCTAAACAGAATAATGTAGCGAGTCCCATGGTCATCTCCAGCTCGCCCGATCACCCATCTCGATACAATCTCGTAGTACCTGTGATATTTTATAGTGAAAAGGGTGATTTTTTGCAAACTCAGTAAGGATTCCTAAACTCGGAGTACAAACATGCATCAAATCACAAGTATCAACAAACAAGCATGATCAATAGCACAATCGAAGGGTTATCATAACCCGAGCTCCTGAGTAACAAATCACGAAGCTCGTCCTTAGCCTGCACCATGCAGAGCAATCTAAAGATTGAAACCTAAAGACCAACAGCCCACAGAAGTCCTTTGACTCTAGGGCAATCTGGGAACTGACTTCAGGCCGAGGGATCTGGCGAGCAGAGCTACATGTTCTCTAATAGGCCCCTTCCTCGCGGTGAGAAGTGGATCCGATACAACTCACCAAGGGCATCGTAGCCTATACCACATACTTGGAGGGTTCCCTAGGCTACTAATAGACGGTTGTTAGGGCCGTGAGCCTGGTCGGCCGACCGTCCATGAAAGTCTTAACTCAACGGTGTCGTCCCAAGTTACAGTGTGAGCCCAGAACATCATCGTCCACACTGGTCTACTAATACCTCTCTCCGTTCAGTGACTCGATCGAGCCTAATCGAGGCATCAAGACGTGTCAAACACAGGCAAGTCCACAACATGGGAACATGCGATCCAACATGCAATATCAATCACAGGCAAGTCCACAATAGGGGAACATGCGATCCATCATGCAAAATCAAACAACATGCATAAGATAAATCATCAATGGCAATAAACATTTTGCATGCTCTCAATACAATCAACACATGCATACAATCACATAAATCATGCTACAATCATGACAAGTAAATCAATACCAACAATCCAATACATGTATTGACCACCGGCCTCGAGAAGGGGGTAAAGGGTCCCTTACATTGGTTGAATCCTTCTATCAGCTCTCCCGAACCTCCTGGTAGCTCCAAATAACCAAACATAGTTCCGAGCCCTGAAACGAACAAACCAGCCAGAACTAGCACCTCAGACATCGAAATCGAATCCAGAATATCAAATTTATTAAGCAGTGAAGAACCTCAAAAAACGTGTCCTCGCGACACCCGGCGGCTACCCGCGATGAAACAGCGACGAAACAGGCTTGGAAACAAGCTGGCGGCGAAATTCTTGGTGGAGAAGAAGAATGGACAGTAACCTCAACCTAGGGCTTTGGGTTTTCAAAACAAACTTAAATATCTCTACAATTGACCAAATTACCCTTCATTTTGTATTTAAACACAAAAATGCACTCAAAACTCTTTTATTAAAATAAAATTCACTACAGTGAGTTATTACACTTATATCCTTTTTCTTTTTGAAATTAAAAAATAAAGATTTTATACCTTTTGATTTCCTTTTTAATATCTAAGGGAAAAAAATAAAGATCTTATATCATTTCATCCACTCTTTCCATGTTCACCATGCAGACCAGTACTTGTCATGTAGATATTCCTTACATATACATATAGTTATTTAGACATAAAATTATTGGACAGCCAATTTCCTTTTGAATTTATAAATAAAAATAAATAAAGATTTTAAATCAACTTATTTTTATTTTGAAAAAAAAATATGAATAAAATCAAATACCTTCCGATTTCATTTATTAAATAAAAATAAATAAATAAAGGTACTTTTATGCCTTCTAAACAGCTTTTAATTAATAAAGAATGAAACAAAGATCATACATCTTTAACGAAATCCAAGAAATAAATAAACATTTTGTGAAAAAAAAATTAAGATGTTCCCTAATTTCATGTTGACATATCAAGATATATGAAGTTGGTCGTTATTAAAGTAATTAAATTAGTGTAGATAATATCCTTAAAAAAAAGATTAGTATAGACAATTAACTATTAAAATATTTGAGGTGAATTATCTTCTAATATTGTGTAAAGGTTTACTGCCTCATTAGGTCTATATTATATTTTCTATATATAGTCTTGTATTTTTAGGTTATAATGAGTTGTATAATTGTGCATCCACCACATTTCTTATTTTCAATACATTTTCTGGAGTTTTCTTTTTGTCTTTTCTTCAACCTCAAATTTTATCTCTCGCCTTTTTTTTTTTTTATTTAAAACTAAAAAGAAGAGTGGATACCAACCGATATCTTTTTCTTTTTCTTAACGTAACCAACTAATTTCTTTTATTTTATATATGAAAGTAAATACTGATTTCTTCTTAAAAAAATATATATATATATATTTTCTACCTTTATCGAAATCTAAAGAAGAAAAAAAGAAGAAATAAACGAAGTTTCAAGAACCCAACAATAACAATTATTCAACAATATCAATGTACACTTAATGACTAAAAAGAACTTAGGTTCGAGTTCCACACTTCCATTTAAAAAAAAAAGTCGCATGTGAAATTGTTCTTTCGTCTAAAAAATGAGGGTTTAACTTTAGAAAGTGTTAAATAGTAATTTGCATTTACGCTTATTAATTGCTATTTACGTTTTTTTAAATGATAATTGCTAACAATATTTTTCAATTATATTAGTAAATATATACTCAGATTATGTAACTATGCTCATAAAAATATTTAATTTTGCCCAACTTTGATTAAGGTGTTATTTAATTCTCTGTTTAATGTTGATAATCTAAAATTATTTAATTTTGCTCAAGATAATTTGGATGTTATTTGTTATTCAACTGTCTATTTAGTTTTGTTTAAAAAAAAAAAAAAAAACTGTCTATTTAATTTTTAATTTTTAATCTTAAACTCTTTGATCCATTAGTTTGATTAATATGATGATTTCAAAAAATAAGTTTAATTAATATAATAGATTTTATCTTATTAATAGTTCTAAATTAAAAGTAGTGAATTTGTTATAGATAATAAATTTTAATTTCTCTATAATTTTTTTTTAGAACAAATCTCTTTATTTTAATTTTTCTAACTTTGTACAAAAAATTATATAAAATCTTTCCACCTTCATTGTTTTCAATCAATTTAACTCGATTGAAATATCACAAATAAGTGAAATGCATATTTCTATTTTTACTATATTTGAATTATTTTTGTTATATTCGAATTCTTTCTAAAGTTCTTTTTTTTTTATTATTCAAGAAAAATTTAAAATCCTTTAAAATTAATTAAATAAAAATAATTAAAATCAGAGGTATTTGTATACAAATTATTTATTTAAAAATTCTAGAGAAATTAATTTAGCCTCAAACTATTTCCATAGATTTCCAAAAAAAAAAAAAAAAAACGGAGGAAGATGAGTGAATCCGGGCCTTGTGGCCCATTATAAAAATTGAAATTTCAAAAGTGTACTTTAAATAGTCAGAAAATGAGTAGAAAAGTGGGAATAAAGACAAAAACTTATTAATATTACATTTTTGTCGACATCCAAAAAATTAAATATATCTTAAAACTTCTGATTCAGCCTTTCACTGAAGTTGAACCCTCCCACTTTAAGGACACTGCCTGGGCTTGGGACAGGTTGCCCTACAACAGCAGGCCCACTAGGCCCATGTCCTACACCAACCAAAATTTGCCACGTCGAATCACATGAAAATTATGGCGTCATATTATCCCTTTTAGGGTGTGTTTGTTTTTGATAGAAAAGAGTGGAGTGGAAGAGAATGAAGTGGTTAGTAGTAGTTTGAAGTGGTTAACTACTCGTTTGATGATTGAGGTTAATAGTAGTGAAGTAATCAACTACTTGTTTGAGGATTGAGGTTAGTGGTGGTTGAGTGATAAATTTAATGTAAAGTTTAATAAAATTTAAGATGAAATTTGATAGAGGGGTTGAAGAGTGGTTGTTTACTACAAAAAAACAAACGAGTTGTTTACTATTAACCACTCC
>JBBMKA010088928.1:0-13409 GCA_037833695.1 Sechiopsis laciniata | reverse complement strand
TTAATATTTCAACTCAATTTTATCTAATCAACCACTTAATTTACATTATCATCATCGACACATAAATAACCAAATATCAAGTACTTATTAAATCATATAACTAAATTCTAATAGTGAAAATATTTATAATTTAACTTAAAAAAAAAAAAACAAAACAAAACAAAGAATGGCAATGGAAATGGAAAGATAAGACAATTATATATAAAGGGCGATTGAGATGTGGCAATGAAAAGGATATGAAAACCAAAGAGAAAGGCTACACAACAGCCAAGCATAAATTGCCAAAGAACAAATACATAAAGTTAAATGAAATTGGAAGCATTATTGAGAGCCTCAACCAAAACCAAAAACATAGCCTATTTGTTTAGAATTGTCCCTTTCTAACTCTTGGCAGAAGCCAATGCTTTAAGCCCTACAATTACTAACATTCAACAAATTGACTCCATTCAATTTGGGTCCCTCTGTTTCCAAAAGTAAAATAAATAAAAAAGCACAAAACAAATAATAATAATAAAATCTACCACACGCTATAATACAACTTAAAAATTAAAAAATAAAAAAAAATAAAAAAACCTAATAGGACATTCTTGATTTTAGTTTTATCCTTACTTGATTGGCCGGACTCATAAATATCTAATTATTTATATGCGAATATGTTTTAGAGAGTAATGTGTGTTGTAAATGGTAAGTCCCTCAATTTTTGAAGTAGAAATATGATTGCAAAAGAGAGCTAAAAGCATAAACGACTTTTTAAAATAATTACGAAAACAATTACCGGCCCTAAAGGCCTAAACACTTAACTATGAAATTTGTGTTGCAACTAGAGTTTTTTTTTTTTTTTAGATTAATGACCTTTGAAATTTTAGCAAAAGTTCTAATAATAAAACAAAGATTTCAAAAACTATTTACTTTTAAAGATTTAAAAATTTTGAATTGATTCTGAAAATATAAACAAAAAGTGGATAATATAATGAAAAATCTATTTTTTTAATTTCACAATAATTAAAGATAAAGAATTAGAAGTTATAATCTCTTAATCATATGAATATTTATGCAGTTAAATTATTGCGAATTAAAAACCTTAAAACCAGATACAAATGAAGTTTTATCCTTGCCATTTTGTTTTTTCTAATTGACGTGTATTCTCATAAGTTGGAACTATCTACCTCCAAAATATTGTAATTGAATTAAAAACCACAAAAATAATGTGTTTTCAAATTACTATAAATGTACAAATAATTACAATAATTGCAATCATGCAATATACTACGGCGGACTTGTTTCTCGAATTTTGCCCATTGGTACAAGGAAAAATTTCTTCGAAGTCCTCTCTTTTCCAATCATACTTCTGTGTGGGCCTGGCCCATATTATTTGAAGCCCACTACACAACATTCAAAACCAGCTCTTATCTTTAAAATAGGAAGATAGCAGTAAATGACGTAGAAGTTATTAACTCAATGACTAATTTTAACTTTAAAAAATCCCAAAAATGGAAAAAATAAAGCGAAAATAATCTTCTCCAAAATATCCATAGATTTCTCTTATTAAATTACCTATTATTTTATTAAATAATCAATTTAATTCAACTCTAATTAAGAAGGGTATTCGCTAAAGGGTTTGGATGGTCAGCAAATTGATATGGGTTTTGGTAACTGGATTTCTAGAGAGCCTTCTTTGAAAGTTTTATGCTCTGCAAGTTTTCCCCAAGGGACGAAAGTGGCAGCTTTATTATCTCCTTCGGGAGGGTGGAATAGTTAGTGTTTAGAAGAATTTTTGTGTGCTGATGATGTGAAGGCAGTTTTGCAGCTTCTCTGTAATATTTGCAATGATGCGGTGTTGTGGCATTATGATTCTTTGGGTACTTTTAGTGTGACATCTGCTTATTGGCTTGCTTGTAATATTTGGGATGTCACTTCGAGCTCGAATGCAGATGTCATGTCGAAATGGTGGAAATCTTTGTGGCAGTGTGTTCTACCTAGTAAAGTCAAAGTTTTCATTTGGAGAACTTTTCATAATTTTATTCCTGCTAAACTGAATTTGTAGCGATGAGGGACGGAGGGCGAGGCATTGTTTCCTCTTTGTAAGAAGGCCCCAAAGTCTTCATTCCATGCCATTTGGAGTTGTAAGGTGGTAAAGAAACTGTGGAGTGAGACTCCTTTTGCTGATGTAATTATCCCTAGTTGGGTGTCTGAGTGTACTGATATGTTAATGTGGTTATTTGATTTTTTCTTCGCTATTTCTAAATTTGAAGAATTTCTTCTTATGTGCTGGTATATTTGGGGTAGGTGTCACAAATATCAGGTGGTGGGTTTGAATTCCAGTGATAAGATGTCTTTTCTTGGGATTTTTATTAATCCTACTTGCATCATTTTCGTTCGACAAACTCAAAAGAAGCGAATATGGGGCGTTTGGTTTCAGGGGCAGGTGGTTCCAATCGTTGGAGGCCTCCTATCCCATGTGTTTATAAATTAAATACTGATGCAGCTACTAGTTCGTTGTTGAATAGAAGTGGCCTAGGTGGGGTTGTTGGTAACCATCTTGGGGAAGTGATGTGGTCGTGTGTGTTCCCTTTCAATTGGAGTGGTGATCCCACTTTTTTAGAAGCTTTGGCCATTCGCAATTGTTTGATTCAGGTTTCTGATATGGGATTTGACATTATTCAAGTGGAATCTGATTCGCAAATTGTTATTCAATTTTTAAATAAGCATTTGTCTTGCAGAACTGAGTTGGGGGTTTGGTTGATGAGATAAGACTCTTAGCGAGGGGTTTTCATAATCTTTCATTCGTTTGGTGTAACGCTAAATAATAGCGCTATTTAAGTCTTTAAAACCTCATTTTATACGAAAAAAGGGGCAAGTAAGTGAACAACGTGAGAAGGAATTAGTGCAAACAGTCGCTTTATTTGGACATGTATGCTAATAGCATTGCATGATGAAATCTTTGCTAAATAACGATCTTTAAGATGCAAAACGCCCGTATAAGCGCGGAAACAAGCAAAAGCATAAATCTACTGACGTGTCTTATGTTAGCAGGAGATCGTTGCAAAGAAGGAACGAATAAGTCACAGAACAAAAAAGGAAGGAGATAATTGGCAATCAAATCAAGGAATCAAGGGAACCAAGATGGAAACAATCAGAAAGAGAGTATTCCAGAAGAACGATATTAAATATTGGACGTGGTCGACAAGAAACCTTGAACGATTATAAATAGAAGGCGAATCAAAGAAGAAGTTGTGCCAATTAAGAGGGGAAGCTACCGAATGATGAGTGTTCAAGACGTCGGGGGTCTCATTAGAGATCCCGGCTGCCTTTGTTCATCTGTAGACCTTGAAGAATTGAGTACCACGCGGTGTTATAGTTAAAAACGCCATTGGCAACGATGGCGATGGACTCTATTGCTCCATAAATATAGATACCGTAGTTGTCATTTCATTTGGATCTCATACTCTGTTTTAAGTAGTTTAATCAGTGTTTAGTCAGTGTTTCCTTTCTTAAATGTTAATCTACAAGTTCTTTGTTCCAGAATTGATCTCCTGTAACTTTTTATACGTGATTATAGTTTAAGTAAGTATGGAAGCTTAGTAATATTGCTATTAATTCTAAAGATCGTGTAAAAGGGGAAAACGAGTAAGAATAGCGGTTATTTTAACTATCTCGAGTCGATTGACCCTCCACTTGGGAGTGCTTAGCATTGATCTTGGAAAAGAAGATGCTAAGGGTTTAACCTCACCGTAATCACTAGGTAATGTTTAGCCTTAAGTACTTTTAGAAGGAAGTTAGGAATAACCATCTCACAAGCTGCATACGAAAGACTTGTGTTTAAAAGCAAATCTCCAGGTCTTGTACCGGCAGGTTGCAGTCAAGTATTCCAGAAAGGAACTTGAAGTTTAGTCTAGTATGTATTCATTTTCTTATGACAACTTAACTTACTTTGAATTAATCTTTACTACGATCCTTCTTGTAGTAGCCATTCATATAAACTTTAGAAGCATATTTAATTGGAATTTAGAAATAGCATAATTGTGAGTGATTGAATATATAATGTTGTACTTAAATTAAGTATGCGTCAACTCGCTACCCACGTATGCTAGCCTTTAGCTTACTCGGAAGAGGAACTTGGCTGAAGATCCAATAGGTTACGTTAGTATTGTGCGAAGACTCTTCGTACCACTCAATGAGGGCTAAGGTTTAACCCCGCTAGTGCTTGCAAACCCTGAGCCTATTCATATGGAACTGCAGCGGAAGCTGAGTTCTATATCCATGATTGCAGAAGCATTCATGCGGTAAGGTAGCATGATTTCTTTATCACCACTCAACATATACATGTTCTCTCGTGATTTCCAATTAAATTAAGCAACTTAGTTAGCATTAGCATTAGTGTCAGCATCAACATCAGTTTAGTGTCAGCATTAGTCTCAACATTAGCATTCTATTCAATTGATATTTCACCAACATCAATTATCTTAAACCCATTCATGTTATTTACATTTCTGACCCTTAATCTATATCATTGCGCTTTAAATTCTCGGTGGGATCGATAAATCTATATACTTATTACTTGTTGTAATTCTCGACCACGTATACTTGTGCGTAAGCGATTCTGATTTACACTTAAGTTAATTTACCTATGAATTAATTACGAAATATTATATTAGCATCGGAATAGCAACCCATCGAGTTTTTGGCACCGTTGCCGGGGAATTTGGCAAGCAATTTGGTATATATTAAGGGTAGTTCTTAATTGCGAGAGACTAACTTGCTTGACTTACACGCAAGAACGTGATGAAGAAAAAGAAACATCATTGGTACTACGTGACAGATGTAATAGACTTTCATATCAACTGCATTTGGAAGGTTAAAGCGCCAGGTAAAGAGTACTAAAATATCGCTATCAAAGTACTGGATATTTGAATTAGTGAGGGAAATTTGAATAGCGAAAGCGCATTCCTGGAATGCGAAAGGAATTTCAGTAGCACACGCTACTGCCTTGCTTAGCAAGTAGCGCGTTGATTGGAATTTTCTAATACAATGCAAATGGACTGATTCATACATACCTCTTACTGAGAAGACCCTATGTTTAAACGCTTTTTAGGATTTATTTGATTTAGGAGTAGCAAGTTGTAATTTTAGGAAATAAAAAAAAAATCATTGATCATGATTGTAATCTGACGCTGAATGGGCAGTAACCCAAGAGTCGGCGCGCAACGGTAGAATTAATTTATCTGTTGGGGCCACTACACTCAGCAAAGGTAAAACAGTAACTTCAGAGGTCAGAAATTTAGCGCGTCTATAAAAGAGCATTCTACCGTCGAACCACTTACGCTTCCTTTGAAATTCTTGAATTTTCTTGTGAAACCCTAGCAATCGGAGCGATCCATTTTTTTTTTCTCGTGCAATATTTTCTTTGTTTTACTTGTTTTCTCTAAACTAACATTACAGGTATTGAATCCATGGCGTCTAACAACAACATTGCTGAGACCTCAACCTCTAGAGTCAAGAAGCAAGTTGCTCCAGGGCAACTTGTTGCACAAGGAACTTCAGAAAATTAACATTCAACAAAGCTCACTCTTTCCAAAATTGCCGAATCAGGGCAAACTATCTGTATGGATGAGGTACCGGAAGGATCTACTTCACCAGCCAAAGGCTTCGAAATACGGGGCCAAGACATGCAAGAATCAAGAGAAGCTGAACCCGTAATGGCTCAGGTAATGGTTATAACGGGAATGGCAGAAAGAAGAAGCAGTAGTGAGGAAGAAACACTTTGGATAGCGGTGTTGGCCACAAGTTCGAGGAAGAAGAGGAAAATTACAAAAAAGGACATAGAAGCAAAAGATGCTGATTTGGCCAACACCGAAGGAAAATTACAAAAAAGGACATAGGACCAACAAAGGCCAAGAAACTAACACAGAAGGAAAAAGGAAAAGGAATTGCGAAACCATCAGAAGAAGAGCCTCATTCGTACAAACAAAAGCACGGCAAGAAAGCACAGATCGCCAACCCATAGAAATGACTGAAGCAGAGAAGAGGGAGTTTCTGCAAGAGCAAGGTTTTGCCAAAGCAAGCTCAGCGAAGACATCCAAGCAACTATCACTATGCAAGGATAGGACAAATTTTATAGACCAAGCATCAATGCTAATCCAGACTGGGTGAAGGAATTTTATAGAAACGGGACCAGAGATGAAAGTTGCAGCACGACAATTGTGAACAAACAGATCGATTGGAGTGCAGAAGTTTGGAAGGAACTGTTTGGGTTCCAAGGCTATGAAGAAGCACAGTATGATAGGTTGATTAAGGAGCCTACACCTACGGACTTAGAAGCATGTTTGCGAATGGTAGCTCTACCAGGAACGGAATGGGGAAGGAACAAACCAATTTTTCTTTCCAGCCTCAACTTTCAGGGCCATCACTGGAACAACTTCATCAAAACCAGCATCATATCGACAACTCATGACACGACGCTATCCCAGACGTGTATGCTTTTGATATATGCTATTTGTGCAAGGTTGACAATTAATATTGGATGCATTATCGAGGAAAAAGTAAGGAGGCAAATACGTCAAGAAGGTAGTTCCTCCCACACTCCATCACTGCGCTATGTCTACATCAAGGACTGTGCCGTGATCCCAAGGAGCAGAAATTGAAGGTCAGAGGAGTTTTTCAAATTGCAAGCAAAAGACGTGGACCTAAAGAATTAACCATCAAAGAGAAGATAATGCGGATCAGAGCAACAATGAATAAGGAAACACTGAAGGAACTGGACCCTACAGTTCAACAATTAAGGAGGAAGCAGCCGGGTCGACAAACGCTGCAGATAATACGACCAGCTACAGCCATAACTCAAACAACTGCTGAACTAGTCATACAACCACCTACCATGGACACTAAAAATGAGCTAGGCACTGAAGTTATTCCACCAACGAAAAGAAGGAAAAAAGCAGCAAAGGTGATCCATGAAGAGAGTAATGCTCCAGTACAGGAGCAGCAGACACTTACAGAGCAGTATATTGATCAACCATCACAACAGACACCTCCTGGCTCAAGGGGCGGCCTTCAGCCACAATTCTAAAAAACACCATCATAACGCCACCACCACAGCAAGCTGATACATAGCAGGAAACCCCAATAAGAACACCAGATGACACAGTGAGAAGGCTAACACCCCTAGTGAATGCGGCCCATCAAAGGAACATAGAATTCTAGAGTTAGATGTTACATTTTATGCGACAAGCGTGAATCGCATGGACATATATGTAGACAAGGGATCGAAGCATCAGAAAAGAGCTTCAAAGGAAGAACCCAGCTTTCCAGCTTCCCTCTTTCCCAATGGAAGTGATGCAAGAATGGATACCATTGTTTGATTCACCTGCAGAGGACGCTGACTCACAAAGCTAAAGGAAGTATCTGTCTTCTCCTGGGTAACTTGAATTTATTTATTTTTCTTCATCCCATAACTGCTGTCTACCTGCCTATGAAAGCATGCATACATAATCTCTCTGGCTACATATGTCTTTATTTTGAACTGCACAATCCACTGGTTGCTGACTCTATAATAAAAAAGAAATTAGATAGATCAGAAGTACCGGAAGAGCGAGTTTTCTAGTAAAGCGGAGTATTAGCAATAGCAGACGCTATAAGTAGGAAGAGAGATTAGATGTTTTAGGAGCTAATTCTGAAAGCTCAAGGCAAGGAAGTTAACCTTAAGATTTAAAATAAGTTTGGTGGAAATAAGTCTCATCTTCATTGAAGAAAATGAAGAATTTAAGTTTGGAGGTGAGGAAGGAATTCACGCACTATGTGGTGTTTTGCAAGTATAATATGGGAATGCATATTGAATAAAGAATTACAAGCAAAGAGGCAAACATTTAATGCGTATAAGCCATTGGATTCCTAGTACTCCACTATCTTTGCATTAAGTGCATATGAGCCTTTGCGACATGAGTAAACACCTGAGTAGGAATGCAAACAGCATGACCTCGAGGGTTCATAGGGACCTAATCTGTAGCTTTGGTTATGATTGTTTTGGGCAAACTTCAGAAAATCAAGAAATTGAGTGAGATGCTTTGTAGTCGTAGGCACTATCTCTTGAGATATACAATCTTCCGACAGAAAATATAGGAAATTAGTGCTAATAAAATAAGCAGACTAGCTGATCTTGTGATCCTATGCACCAATGAAAAACCTTATATTCTAATCGGGAGTAAAGTCACGATTAATGGATTTCCATGTTCAGAACCCTTTCTACGAAATTATTCTTTATTTCTCGATATTGCTCGGGGTGAGCAATATGTAAGTTTGGTGGTTTGATAGCTCTAAATAATAGCACTATTTAAGTCTCTAAAATCGTGCTTTATACGAAAAAGAGGGGCAAGTAAGTGACTGGAATAGTGAATTGACCAGGATCAACTTCTTTCGTATGAACTTTATTTTGGACGATCGTGCTACATTCTTCATTCAGCGCTACTACCTTGAATTTTTCAAATTTACTTTGCTCACTTAATGCGTCCTTAAGGAATTTCATGTAGTTCAACATTTGTAACAACACATCAATTAACGGAATGTTAATATAGATTTCCTCATGATCCTTTGAGGATACGGCGGGGTGGTGGCTGGTAAATAGGCAATGGTTTTCGTCGTATCACTGGCTATTTTAGGATCCTCATTGGTGTTCCGTGCTGGTTGTGTTCCCGTTGATGGCTCTATTGTGGGCATAGTTCCACGATATTTACTAATCTCCTAGTTATCCATAAAAGGTTTTCCACTTCTTAATTCGATTGCATTGACATGCTCTTTGCCATTCCACCAAGATCCTTGCGTATCCGACGGTAATTGTCCTAGTGGTCTGTTCTTCAAATCTACTGCGATCTGGCATAATTGCAGTTCCAACGCATGAAGAGTGGCTTGTTGAGCTTTCAGTAGAGTCTGATGTTCCATCATTACTGCTTCATTCTTCACCATGTACTCCTATAGTGTTGAATCTTGTTGATGAGCTTGCTGTTGGTTACTTTCAAATCCAGAGTGCGGTGGCATTCGCTGCTGTCAAATTTGGCTAGCATTGCTGCCTTACCCACCCCAAGAGAAATTTAGGTGTTACCTCCATCCAGCATTGTACGTGTTCAAATAAGGGTTATTCTAAAGTCGCGAATTTGTGTGTCCAACGTACATGACTGAATCAACGTTTCCACTATAGAACTCGTATGCGTGATCGCCTCCATAGAGTGTACAGAAGTCAGGAGTTGAGTGATCAACAACCGATGCATTCTAGACATTCTGTGGTGCAGTCATTTGTATATTTTTACTGACATGGTAAGCGTAGCAAGCTCGGCTTGCATAGCAGCCATAGAATTGAGCACGAATTTACCCGGTAGCTTGTTTTAATTTCTTCCCTGACTTAACTTAGGCCTAGTATTTTTAGCGCTTGTTTGAATAATTTTATGAGCTTCATTGTATATTTTCTCTATCAAACATCCTCCCGCAGTTGCATTGAGGATCGCCTTGTCCTGATCGGACAACCCATTGTAAAAATGTTCTATTTGAAAAGTATAAGACAAACCACGGTATGAACACTTTGCTATAAGCTCTTTGTACCGTTCCCAAGCTCCACCTATGGTCCCATCATCCTCTTGTCTAAAGCTAGTGATTTCAAGTCTAGAGTTCATACTTTTGAAGTAAGGAAGTATTTTGCTAAAAAGCTTTCAACTACTTGTGATGGTAGCGTGTTTATCCAGTGTCTGGCCTTTTCCTTTAATGAATAAGGGAACAAAATTATAAGAGTACCTTCTAAAGAGATACCAACCTCTTGGTTAGCATCGCTAACGGCTAGGAAGGTACGTGATGACTCTCAAATAGAGTTAGAATTTAGGATAATTTTGGATCATTGTGTGCGGTTGTTATATAAGATTCAATGCGAGCAATCTAAAAATAAAGAGGAAAATGTGAAGTTTGCTAATGCTTACGCATTAGAGGAATAAATTGCGAGATATGAATTATAACGCTCAAATTGAAGGAATTAGCACACTTAACACATATTTAGCAAAGCTTATGCTGATTAACTATTTTTTGCAGAAACTTGCCTTTGCGAAGTAGTGCAGAGTTAAGAATTGAGACGTGCGATTACGAGCAAGTAATGCTCGGGAAAGAGAAATGTCAACGCACTACAAGCACAATAAGGAAAGAATCAATTAGAAGCAAGAAGTTGACTAACCAGACACTACGAGACAGATTGCAGAAATTAAGAGATTCTTACCTTAGACAAATAAAAACACAAGTAGCAAGTTTAAATAAGGAAAGATGTCGTGTTGATTCATTCGTGCCTATTCTGGAATATTTTGAGAGTTGACAAAGAAGCTTATAAATGACGATCTCTTTAATAGGTCGAGAAAGAGAGAGAGAGAGAGAGAGAGAGACAGGAGATTAAAAATCAAAAGTTTATTGTTTTTCTCTACGTTTCAGTAATATCATTTCAGTATGTTTTTCATTTTGCATTATGTGTTCTTTGTTTGTATGATGAACTAATTTCCTTAAGGCAACACTAGGAAAAAGTGGAGTAGTTGTAGCATGTGTTAAGAAAAAATAGGAAGGTTTAACTGATGCATATTAACTAGGATCAAATCTCAACAGTAAGTGTCGATCGGCCATCCACACGAACTAATAGATTATAAATCGGGAGAGGAATAACCTAAGTCTAGTTGCATGTTCAGTAGGTTAGAATTAAGTATTTAATTCTTTGAATCGGAGTTTAGGAATAAACGCATAACTATTGCATACGTAGCGCCAGATTATCATTACATCAAGTTGCGGTGGAAGTCGAACTTGATGCAAAAGGAAGCGGAAGTGGAAGTTTGTAAGGCGTAGTATGTTAGTTGTTCCTTACTGCATGTTTCTTTGCAGCGCATTGCTATTGCTTTTCCATGAGTATCTTAGTTTAGCCTTATCTCTTGTAATCCATTTTACTACTGTTAAGTTTTCTTTCTACTATTCAAACCTAACTATAACAACATCTATGCTTTTATTTCTGTTCAATTCTAAACATCTCCTTGGATAAATCACAGTCCCTGTAGAGATCGATAATTTACTTACTACTTACTAGAGTTGCACGAGTATGTGACTATCGCACATGAGGCAACTCAGTTTTCCGCAGTCAATTTTTTGGCGCCGTTGTCGGGGATTGTGTCAATTTATTTTTAAGTCGAGGTTGTTTAGAATAAAAAAAAATTATGCTTATATTTGACATTTGCTTCAACATGTTAGTGGGAACTGTGCATGAGCACAACTCTTTTATTTGATCTAGAACCTAAGCGAACCCTCTATAGGAGAGTATGTGCACAGAGAAGGAGAAATCAAATAAGGATGAACCTGATAGCACTGAATCGCGCTGGAGTTATCGACCCGCCAATAGTTGTAGCAGGTGCAAAAGCTGGAGCAGATGCGAATAACAATACCAATCTACCCCCAGCCCAGAGAGTAGATGAAAGGGATAAAGTCATGAGGACACAAGTAGGATTATTCAATCATGTAGCATATCCAGGTATGGTTAGACCTAACGGTGAAGGTAAGTAACCTGTTTTGACTAATAACATGTATAACATGCTTAAGGTTAATGTACTTTTAGTGGTCATCCCTCGGAAGACCCATATCAACATTACAGACTTTCCTTCTTGATAGTAATGCTAAACAGGAAGTCGATATCTCTTTAGAAGATACTCGACTATTTTTGTTTCTTTATTCATTAAAGGATAAGATCAGACACTAGATAAATACGTTGCCAAGTGATTATACTTGGGCGCAAGTGGTTGAAAGTTTTCTAGCAAAATATTTTCCCACTTCACGAAGCATGAATTCTAGGCATGAGATCACTAGTTTTAGACAAGAGGACGATGAAACCATAGGAGGTGCATGGGAACGATACAGAGAGCTTATAGTGAAGTGTCCGTACCATGGGCTTTCTAATAACCTTCAAATCGAACATTTCTACAATGGGTTGTCCCATCAGGACAAGGCAATCCTTAATGCAACTATAAAAAGATGGTTACTGGAGCGTTCCGAGTGCTAATATAATCGTAGTAATTAATTCAGAGTTAAACTTTTAAGTAAACCTCAGAATTGCTTACGCGCAAGTATACGCGGTCAAAGTGCATTAAGTAATAAGTATATAATTTTTCGATTCCACAGAGATTGAGGTCTATAACTAATATTGCTAAGTCGAGAGTTGTGCAAAAAGTAAATGCATGGCTGGGATAGTTGTTGTTTTCTTTTGATGCTGATAATAAAATGAAGAAAATGCTAACAGTAATAAATATGGATGAAATGAGTAGTGATAAATAGACAGTTGTAGAAGATATTAAGAGCGCGAAACTAGTTATTGAGTTTCTTGCTACCCTCTACCAATAAGTACTTTGCGGCAGAACTAGCTTCCGCTGCGAACTCCGTACTAACTCGGGGCGACACAAGTAATAGTGAGGTTATTCCTAACTCTCTAAATGATGTAAAGACTTGCCTTCAAACTATTGTAGCATACTGGGTCACCATGCAGTTCCTTCTTCCGAACTCACAACAAGTTATATATGTGGATAGCTAATCGATGCATATGTATAAAATAGTAATGCAGCAGTGTAAAACTCTTTAACCTATGCTCCTAACATGCTTCTACTCGAGAGTATTCATTCAAAACTCCTATACGCAGCATAGATATAAACACAAGGAAGACGTTTAAACCAACTGATTTTATTACAACTATGAGATGTTTATAACTACAACTACTCCTAGAAAACAATAAAAAAATGGAATTGGCTCGATTGTGAAGTGTGTAGTCCCCTTGTCATCAGCTCCTATGAACACCACCAGTTGCTTCTTGCATGGATTGAATTCTGGCCATCCGACCAGCTCACCGAACTTTGGCTTCCTTCTTGCAATTTATAGAGTTGATTTACTTTATCAACAAGCCTAGGTGAGCTGGAGAATCCTTATTAATGTAGGATCTCTTGATTTCTACTAGAATTTATTTGATTGACGCCAATTTAATTGCTTGATTGATTCTCTGTTCTTTCCTTGTTGATGTGTTTCTTCGAGCGCGACTGCCTTATGAAACATGTGAGTCTTATGTGTGTGTTACCACTCGCATTGCTTTGTCCCTCCAGCATAAGCATTCAGCATTTCCTACATTAAATAGTATTTTTAGTGAAAGTCGTGCAATATTCATACTTAATCCATGAACTGTGCTTCTGATGCTACTTTATGAATGCATGCTGATTTCCATGATTTATGCTCGCAATTTCCTATTGATGCTCATTTACTTCTTTTAATCCTAAGAAAGCAAACTATTACACCCTAAAATACGCTCTATTTGAGAGCTATCAAACCCTCAAACTTAAATCATTGCTTGTCCCAAGTAATGCATGCTGCTAGTTAGCTTA
>JBBMKA010088874.1:0-13415 GCA_037833695.1 Sechiopsis laciniata | reverse complement strand
CAAGTTTGCAAAGTGATAGAGCTGGAACAAAAATAAATGCTAGAAACAATAGAAATCCTCCAATAAAATGATAGGTTCAGGTTAAGGATAAGTTGAGTGTGGTTAGCATGCAAAGATGGGTGAGGCTATGGTGAGAAGTAGATTCTGTATAACATGTGATCTAATGCTCTCTTTCAAGATGCTTTCATTCTCTTCGAGTTTGAGCTTTCGCATCTAAACCTGAAGCTACTAATGATGAAATACGCACTAGCGAGGCGACCATTTCTGACCTCCCTCTTTAACAAGTAGGAGTTCCTAATATTGAAACTAATGGACAAATAGTATATCCCTAGCCTTTCTCTTTTTTGAGACGAAATACTAGCAAAAATGAATGGGTGATCAGCCGAAACATACTTTTAGTTAAAATGCCTATTATGTCTTAGCCTAACATCCCCCTGCTCACCCGCAGTACATGCTTCACACACTTGCTCCTCGACCCTTACCTATTTCGTTTAGCTCATGATCATGGTAAAAGGAACAATAACAAAGTGTTCGAATGCTGTAAACGTCATTCAACTACTTCAAACAACAAAACAAATAAATATGAACAGTGTAACAATGAAACAGTAACACTTAGAATAGTAAGGAAATGGTGCAAAACATGAATAACAGAAGAAAATAAGAGAAAAAACTAAGAGGAATGAAACACTCCTTATAAAGTGTGTGGATACCTTCCCCTAGCAAGACGCGTTTTTCCCATTGGGGGAGAAACAAATCTGTGAGGCCAGTGGGCCAAATCGGACAATATCTTGGCTAGCGATGGGTTGGGTCATTACAGATGGTATCAGAGCCAGGCATCGAGCTGGTGTGCCAGGTCCATCGGGACGCTGGACCTCTAAGGGGGTGGAAACCCAAAGGGGAATCCCACATCGGTTGGGAAGGGGAACAAAGCATTCCTTATAAAGGGTGTGGATGCCTTTCCCTAGCAAGACGCATTTTCCCCATTGGGGGAAAAATAAATCCGTGAGACCAGTGGGCCAAAGTGGACAATATCTTGGCTAGCGATGGGTTGGGCCGTTACAACTATTAAGCTAGAAAGTCTAAGCAATATTGTGCGGGTACATGAACTACAACCAGAAAATGAAACTACAATATCAAAACTACAGAATGTAAACAGAATAAAACACTAAAGGAAGAAATGCATAAAAACACTGAATAAATGCTTCAGACAACGATGACTTCTCTCCAAGCTGCTCTGAAATCAAGGCTAAAGCCAGAATTGGAATTATCCGCCCCCTCTTTCTCCAGCCAAAATGATCTTTATATACTCCCCAACTTGTTTAAGATCAACGGTCTAGATTCTAGGGTAAAATGGCCCTTGCTTTTGCTCCCCAGCCGACAAGATCTGCCTTTTCAACTTTTCTGACGCAGGTGTACAGTTGGCATCCTTTTTGCAGAAGTTATCCCCCTTGGATCGAATGCTGACAACATTAACTTGCTTCCGAATGGTTCATCTTTTCTTTCATCAGATTTACCTAATTCAAGCATGAATTCAATGCTTTTAGAACCTTCAAGCCCTACAATGATAAAAAGGACTTAGCAAAAATGGGAATTCTAGAAATGCTATCGATAATGCTGTAAACCTCAACTTTTTAGCACAAAAATTCTTAATTCTTATGTTTTCCAGATCCTTGACTCTTTTCTAACATGCATCGTGTTTTATAACTAATTCTTTTGCTTTAAGGTGGTTCTATGCATCCAAGTGTAATGATAATGCATGATTTCTTCAATAAGTACATCCTAAAGAGGACTAAATAACTCTGTAATTGAGAGTTATCAAACCCCCAGACTTGAACCATTGCTCGTCCCAAACAATGCCTCAGACATCTAACAAAGAATTCTTTTTTTTTTTTTCAATGCTTCTAGCATGCATGCTTATCAATAAAGTCCCTTTCCAAGTACTCCACATTTGCAGTTATGCCATAGAAATTTTCTTCAAAAACTACAGCTCTTCAACTTTCGCTTATCACTTTTAGTCTTGTATGTTTTTTAAGATAATTTTTATCCTTAATAAAGAATTCTTCCCTTCTAGAATAAGAACTTAAGTACCCTTAAACATTAATGCCTATGAATCCAAAACATCTCACTTAATCCCTGATCCTCCTAAGTTTAGCCAAAGCATCTAATTAAAGCATTTTTTCTCACGCACACACCCTTTTAGCACTTTAAGCCCCCCTCAAACCGACTACACCTAAATTCCATACTTCTTAAAACGGCACACTTGAGCAAAGCAGCACACTGAAGCAGCAGAAACAATCAAAGTTGAGGTATTGGAAGGAATCGGGTGCTCTCCGCACTATGGCTACTAGCCTTAGTTCCCGAAGGCTTTTCTTTCTTTACACAGTTTGGCTTTTTGCCTTAATACAACACTTGGCCTTTGGCCTTATTCAGCAACAACATATATTTTTTTCAAGCTTTTCTTCACTATTCATTTTTTTTTAATGCTTGCGGCATTGATTTTCTAACATTTTTCTCAAATATGCTTTTCGCATTTTATTCGCATAACTTAATCAGAATGCTTTGGTTGTTGTTTTGAATTTTGAAATTTTGTCATACGAGCTTGCCCTTACCCCGAAACTTGAAATCTCCATTGTCCTCAATGAAGGCGAGGCTTAGTTCCCCTAAACTCAAGGTTTTCAAGATTTCAAGCAGAATGCTTTAAGCTTTCAGATTTAGCATTTTAGAGCTCTCTTATTTCCTTATTCCGATCAGGGATTAATTCATTGTTAGGTTAGAATTATCTTGAAAGGCATACTCAACTAAAGGCTCAAAGCTAAGCTAAGTCTATAGTTTGCTCATGAAATTTCTAAAGCAGAACACCATGCAGAGAATATTGGGATTTGACTATTGATAACAAAATAACTAACAACAAAGAGGCAGGATAACTAAATGCTGCTGGCAACAACATGATACATTCATACCAGCCAGCATAAAACTAAGAACAACAAATCAGATATCAATTTCATAAAATAAACATCAAGAATAGAGAAACAAAGGACAGAGACTTCCATCAGAATTGAGAACTGGAACTTGAAGCGGCTTGATCATCTTCTTGGCTTCCTTCGGGAAACGATGAAGACGGGACCCAAGGCTGGAGCAACTCAACTGGGAACTCAAGAAGTTGAGACTCCCCCATCAACTCTGCATTGCGCTGAAGCACACTATCCCATCCTTGAACGTATTTCTAAAAGGTGCGAAGCTGGCCGATCGCATGATTGCAAACTTCTTCGTGAGCTTTCTGCCAAGCCAAAATCTCATCAATGCTAGGAATAATGCCGACCGTCGTTCCCATGTGCACAACTCTTGCTCGCGCTTCCGGAGTTGCATACGCCGTTCTAACTGGAAGCAGCTTGTCTTCAGGCAGTGGTTGAACCCCTTGTCTCATACAAAGCCTAGTGATCAGATGAGGGAAGAACAACTTCCCGTTCTTTTTGTTAACACATCTCTTGATTTCACCGGTGATGATCTGCCCCACCCTTCAAGAATAACATAAACCAGCAGGGCCCGGCTACGAATCACCTCTGTTAGATGCATCGTCGGCATGATACTTGTGTAAATGAAATTCATCCAACAGTGAGCCTCAACAGTTAGGTATGATGCGAGCATAATCCTTGTGCCCTTCTCAATTTTCCACTTGGCCCTAAGTGCTCCAATCTTTTTTATGCAGGAGCTCAACAAATTCTCTGATGGCTTCTTGATAGCTTTGTTGAACTAGGTATTTGGGATGTTTTCAAGCCACAGTAGCTCGTTAATTATCTCGGCACTCCAGTCAACATTAACTCCTCTAACCCAGCTTTTGAAATCGACTTCTTCATTGATGTTGCAGTAAAATTCTTTTACCCAATCAGGCTTAGCCGGCTCAGATGGCCTAGTGAACGATTCTCAATTGTAGCGCTGTATCTGCTCAACCAGCTTACAGTCGAGACCTTTTCTTGTAAATCCTTGCTCCTGCAGGCATTGCTTGTCTGCCATGAAAATAACCCTCTCAAAGCCTTGGCGCTCACCAAATACCCACCAAAAGCATACCGGTTATCATCACTTGGCTCAACTTCTTCAGGCTCTTCATTTCTTACAGGCGAAGAGACTTTTCTCTTTTTGCCCCTGACTTTATCTACCTCGGCCTCCTCAACAGCAGGGGAATCACTTCCACCCATGCTTCCAAGGTCCTCAGGCCTCACCACAGAAATTGGCTCGACCATTTCTCCCTGGATTTCTTCTGGCTCTTTTTCTTGCCCAAACGGCCCCATTTCATCTCGGCCTTCTTCAAACTATGTTTCCTCAACTTTTTCAGCTTTGGGAACTTCATCCCTACTCTTAAAGAATACAGGCTCTTCTTCTCCTAACTTCTTTACTTCACCAGCGACTGCTGTACCCATTTATTTTATTACTTCATCCCAAATTTTAGAACGTTCTCGCTCTTTCCTCAACTGCTCTTCCATCACCATATCTCTACCGGCAGGAACTTCTCTTTCCCTCGAAACTTCCTTGCTCCCTACATTTTCTTTTTCAACAGCAGCCTCTTTGTCGACAGAATCTTCAGCGACTGGCTCTGCTTCTTTCTCAACCACGATGTATACTCTGACCTCATCAGCGTCCATATGCATGGGCATGGGCTCACACAAAACCACTTTTCTTCCCTCCTCAAGGATCGATGGCTCGTCACTTTCAGACAGAGAAGAGTCATCGAAGAAGATATGCTTGTCTGGTTTTGGGGCAATGATCGCTAGAGGCACTGGAAATTCTTCAACCAAACTGGCTTTGGCACGCTGGGCTCTAGTTCGGGGACCTATAGGAATCGATTTTTGGAAAGAAAATGTACTTGAAAACTAGGGCAAAGTTTCGAGAACAAGAAAGAGGCAAAAGAAGAAAGAAATTACAAATTCTGGAGTTGGAATGATAAAGACGGAAAGAATAGCGGTTAAATATGGCAATGAAAGGCGTCTAAGGTAACTACCCCTAAAATAGACTGGTTTCAAATTTGAAACCCTGATTTTTGCAACGCTTCAATCCCTGCCGTTCATTTCCAACGATCACGATGCTTGCCACCATTAATCCCTCTTCTGCCACGTGTCAGACCTAATGGTGCAACCCTTCACGTTTTAATTCTGATTTCTTCAACCAACTACCCCTAAATTACTATAACTTAATTGCACAAATAACAGAAAAATAACAAAATAAAATAAAATTGCAGAGATATTAATGAATTGGAAATATTAGTGCCCAAATAAATGCTTGGAGCTCAAATTAAAGATACCGAACATTCCAATGCTCCAAGCGCTTCTGAATTTCTATTCACTTGAAAGGGCCCCACGAGGATTTTTCTTTTCTGAAATGCTCGCCCCAATAATGCTTCAAACGTTGTCTGTTCACCATGAATTCACTTTTGTTCCCTTCATTCATAAGTTTGATGGCTCCGCTTGGGTGTACCTTGTAACGGCCTAGTTTTCCATTCCGGTTCTCTAGGTGTGTTTGGCTGTTGTTTCGGTTGTTCGGTGGGGCTGTTGGTAATTTTTTCTTCAAGGTTAGTTTCGTAATTATCTAAGGTTTCAGGGTTGTTTCTGTTATTTGCTGAGTTCGGGTTATTCTTTCAGTTTCAAGTTTCTAGGGCTAGTGTCACTATTTGGGAAGTTTGGAGATCTTTGTTAGGCTAAAGAGATTTAAAGAGAAAAATAGTTGTTTAAAAGAAGAGAAAAATGAGAAAAAGTTGCCTTCTCCAGGACTCGATGGTTGGTTAGTTTTGGGAGATTTCGACACGTGGCGAAGAGGTCCCTATTTAAGGACGACTTCCTTATTTCTTCTTTTCTTCTTCTTACTCTTTTGTCGAGAGCTCCCCATTCTCTTCTTCACCCTTCGCCGAGATCAGGAACCCTAGCAGGCTCCACCCTTCGCCTAGATCAAGAACCTTAGCAGCTTCCACCCTTCACCTATATCAAGAACCCTAGCTGCTTTCACCCTTCTCTGATCCTTGCTGCAGCCTCGTAGGTCCGTTCGCCCTTACCGCGCAGTCGCCGAGTGCAGCCGCTTTGCCAAGCTCGCACGCAGTTCGCCCAGTCTGTTCGCTGTGCCGCTTGCCTCAGCTGCAGTCACCGCCAACTTTGCCCTTACCAAGACCAGCAATCGCAGCCCTCGTGATCGCAACGCCTTCGCCCAGCTCACGGATCCCCGTCGTCTTCTCCGAGCTTTGCACCAGCTGCACGTGCTGTTGGGCCTCATCTCCGCGTAGCGACACGCTCTCCCAGCCACACGCACGCAGCACTCCGCGATCCCGTGCACGTCCTCGAGCAGTATCGCTTCACCAAGCCGCTCGCCCTCGTCTATTGCCCGTCACCTCACGCAAGCCTTACCGAGAGCTTTTCCTTCACCTTCACCTAGGTAGTGCTACCGAGCCTGTTCTTTTCAATTTTGGGTTCATGTTGGTTCTGCAGCTTAAGGAGCACTATTGTTTTTTTGTGATTTTTTGCTTATTTTCAGGTAAAGATTTCTTACCGGGGTTGTGTGGACCCTGCGCTTGCCACTGATAGTTTTCTGGTTTTGTGTTACTGTTTTCTAAGCATGATAGTAGATAGGTGTTTGAACGTTATTTCTGTTACTGAACTTATTAGTATATAGGCTTGCCTGTTTATTGCCTGACTATATACTTGTTAGTGGATATGATTGTAAGGCTTGTCTGATAAGATCTAACATGTAGATTTATGTACCCTGGATTGCACTACTATATTGCGGTGACTGTTTTATCTGTGATTGTGATATCCTGTATGTTATTGTGCAATGATATTGATGTTGAACACTGTTAGCTCTAAGGTGCTTCTTCTTAGCTAAATCTTGTTAGGTTGTCATCATCCAGAGGCTGAGAGTTGACCAACGTATGTGTCCCCATCGGTCGGGCTATGAGGACAAATTCCTTACCCCTGGCAGTCGGGTGTGGAGTAGCTACCACACTGGCATAAGCCTAGTTTATGGCCTGCTAGAGCGGGGTCCTTTCCTTGGTGCAAGCCTACCTTGGGACGACCTTTAACTTCAGGCGTTGGGTGTGATTCAGGCTGCCACAGTATGGTGCCGAGGGCCTCCCACCTGCTGTGGATCAGTGCTCACCTTTTCGAGTCATAGGCATGCGCACCTAGACCGACATAGTTTGTGTAGGCCTACATTTATCCAGTTTGTAGGAGCATGTGGTGTGCGCGTATGTACATTAGATGCCGGAAGGAGAGCTCCCTCAGACTAGTGTATCAGTACACTTTTCTATTCAGTTAGAGCCCGACACTTAGGTACTCTCCCAAGTGTCCAAGATCAGCAGAGTGAGCTGTCCCCTTAGCCGAGAGTTAGGACTCTCGAGATTTTAGAGGTTATACTGATAACCCATTTGGAGTTCCACGGAGGATCCTTAGCCGAGAGTTAGAGACTTTTGATGGTTTGAGCATGCTGTGATTGTACTTGTGTTGAGACTGCCTTTATGATGTTGATCTGCTTGTGTGCTAGGATGCTAGATGATGTGACTTGCGTACTGTACCCCAGTTGGGGATTCTTACTGAGTACCTTCGTACTCACCCTTATTTTCTGTGGTTTTTCCACTAGGTAACTTGGGACAACACCCTCCTCTTGATCATGGGCATCCGCTATTTTGTTTTTATTTTTTATTTTTTTGTCTTAATTCAGCATGTAGGATAGTTGGGTATAACTGATTTCATGTTTTAATCTTGTTTTGAATAACTCTAGTCAGAGGCTCAACTATGTTTTATCTTATGAATCGTTTTGAGTGAATAAACAGGAAATTGTTTTAATGGTTGATTTAAAGTTTAAGTTTGACCATTTTTTTCCCATTCATGTTGAGTAAGAACCGAGTTTATGACTATTTTAGAGTCGGGTTCTTACATACCTGCACACTTCTAAAAGGCCTAGACCACATAGATTTAAGCTTTACAAGAAATAGTTTAAATTGAGAATTATACAAAAGTACTCATTGACCAATTTCAAATGCTTTAAGCCTTATTCTTTTGTCATGCCATGCCTTGGTCTTCTCTTTGTATATCTTTACATTTTCGTAAGCAAACTGTCTGTGCTCGTTCAATTCAAGAAGTTGAGTCATTCTTACTGGCCCAGCTAAATTCAAGTCAAGGTTCAGTTTTTTAAGAGCCCAGAATGCTCTATGCTCGAGTTCAAGCGGCAAATGACAAGATTTCCTAAAAACAAGTTGATATAGAGACATTCCCAAGGGCATTTTGAATGCTATTCTATATGCCTAAAGCGAATTTTCAAGCCGTATTGACCAGTCTTTTCTCGAAGGCCCCAAAACTTTTTCTAAAATGCTTTTGATTTCTCTGTTCAAAATCTCGACTTGCTCATTTGAATGAGGGTGATATGGTGTAGCCACTCGATGCTTAATATTATATTTCATCAGAACATTGGCCATAGCTCGATTGATAAAATGTGTTCCCTCATCGCTCACCACTGCCCTCGGCGTTTCAAATCGTGAGAAAATATTTCTATGCAAGAATCGAATCACTGTTTTGGCATCATTTACTGGGCTGACAATCGCTTTCACCCATTTTGAAACGTAATCCACCACAACTAGAATGTAAAGATTACCCTTGGATGGTGGGAATGGACCCATGAAGTCGATGCCCCAAACATCAAATAGCTCGACTTCAAAGATGCATGTCATTGGCATCTCGTTCCGCACCCCAATGTTCCCACTCCTCTGACATTTATCACATGTCTTAGTAAAATGATGGGCATCCTTAAAGACTGAAGGCTAGTATAACCCAGATTGAAATACTTTGGCGGCGGTTCTCAACCCTCCAAAATGTCCACCGTATGGCGCTTCATGGCATCTTTCAAGGATTTCCTTAACCACATTTTCTGGCATGCATCTTTTGATTAAGTTGTCAGCACATTGCTTGAACAGGAAAGGCTCGTCCCAGAAGTAAGATTTCACATCTGCATAAAACTTCTTAGTCTGTTCTCTCGTCAGGTCTGGAGGCAAGATTCCACTGGCATGATAATTAGCAAAATCAACAAACCATGTCGTTCTGCGGCTAACAATGCTGTAATCGCCAACAATTTCTCATCAGGGAAACTTTCCACATTTGGAATGTTTTTGTCAGCTTCATTTGTTTGCTTTAACCTTGAAAAGTGATCTGCTACAACATTAGATACCGAATTGCAGCATGGTCTGTAAACACAACTATTTGCGATCCCACAAGGTAAGATCGAAACTTCTCAAGAGTGAACACCACTGCTAGTAGCTCCTTTTCTGTAGTCGTGTAATTAAGCTAAGTTTCACTAATAGTTTTACTGACATAGTAAATCGGTTGAAGCAATTTGTCCCCTATTTGCCCTAGCACAGCGCCTACAACGTCATCACTAGCATCACACATTAACTCGAATGGCTTACTCTAATCTGGCGCTATAATGATTGGTGCGGTGATAAGAGCTTTCTTTAACGTATTAAACGCCTTCAAACAATCTTCACTGAAATTGTATTCCCGATTAACTTCTAATAATTCGCATAGAGGCTTCGATATTTTTTAGAAGTCCTTGATGAATCTCCTATAGAAACCAACATGTCCCAAGAAGCTTCTAATGCCCTTGACATTACTCGGGGGTTCCATCTTTCAATAACTTCAATCTTGGCACGATCAACCTTTATACTTTCTTTTGAAATGCGGTGCCCAAGGATTATTCCCTCTTTCACCATAAAATGACATTTTTCCCAATTCAGAACTAAGTTTGTCTCATCGCAGCATTTCAGCACTCTTCCCAAGTTAAGCAGACATGAATCAAATATTTTTCCAAATACAGTAAAATCGTCCATGAAGATCTCAACAATTTCTTCAATAATGTCCAAGAAGATCGCTAGCATACAGCGCTGAAATGTGGCTTGTGCGTTGCAGAGCCCAAAGGGCATTCGCCTAAATGCAAAAATACCATACGGACATGTAAATGTCGTCTTCTCTTGGTTCTTAGGATCTATCATAATTTGATTATAACCAGAATAACCATTTAGGAAACAGTAGAACTCTTGCCCTGCTAACCTATCAAGCATTTGGTCAATGTACGGCAAGGGGAAGTGGTCTTTCTTGGTTGCCTTGTTGAGTCTCCTGTAATCCATACAAACTCTCCACCCAGTAACAGTTCTGCTCGGGATTAACTCATTGGCATCATTTTTTATCACTGTCATTCCACCCTTCTTTGGTACGTATTGAACAGGACTTACCCAGTTGCTATCGCAGATAGGGTAAATGATTCCAGCATCCAACTACTTGATCAGTTCTTTTTTTACGACCACTTTCATTACTGGGTTTAGCCTTTTTTGCTGTTCAATAGATTTGAATTACCCTTCATCAAGGTTGATTTTATGCATACAATACGATGGACTTATGCCTGTAATATCTGCAAGTGTCCAGCTAATAGCCTTCTTGTAATGCCTCAAAAGGTCTAGCAGCATTGCTTCATTTTTCTGAATTAATTCAGCAGATATGATAATGAGAAGAGTATTCTCTGCTCCCAAGTATGCGTATTTTAAATGCTGAGGCAACGGCTTCAAGTCTAGCAATGGTGGTTTGTCTATTGAAGACTCCATAGGCGGATTAATGCGCTCTCCTAAATTGAGAGGCTCGAATTGGCTCATGTTTATCAAAGCATTACACGCTTCCAGTTCATCTTCACTTAATACCTTGAACATTTCCTCTAGCGGGTCTTCTTCACTCATTAGAGTTGCTGATCTGTTTTGCTTAGTAGCTTTTTCTAGGATAGCTTCGGTTGTACTGAGGAATGAACACTACTTCATATTAGATAGATATTTCATTGAATTGTCAATGCTGAATTGCACTTCTTGGTCATTCATTCTTAGTGTTATCATCCCCTTGTATACATCCACCAATGTACGGCTGTCTTAAGGAAAGGTCTGCTTAGGATGATTGGTACCTCCTCATCGGCTTCGTAGTCCAATATAATAAAATCAGCTGGAAAAATGAACTCGCCGACTTGTACTAGAATGTCCTCAATCTTCCCTTCAGGATAAGTGATTGAGCGATCTTCCAGCTAAATTATAACTATTCTAGGACGTGCTTCTCCAAGACCAAATTTGATAATGGCATAAGATTAATACTTACGCCTAAATCACAAAGCGCTCGTCTCAATTGTTGCCCACCTATTGTCACTGGGATAGTAAATGCTCAAGGATCACTTTCTTTGTTAGGAATTTTGCTCTTGACAATAGCACTACACCCTTGGTTTAGTGAAACAACTTTGAATTCTTCAAACTTGCCTTTCTCAGATAATGCATCTTTTAAAAACTTGGCGTAGTTTGACATTTGCTTAAACGCATCAACCAATGGGATATTAATGTGAATCTGCTTCAATATCTCCCAAAATTTCTCAAAATGCGCTTCAACTTGCTTTTTCTTCTGCTGCCTTAGCAGATACGGTGGTGGAGGCAGTTTGTAAGATCTTCCACAATAGGCTCTGCTTGCATTGACTGGTTCTTAGCAGGCCCAGATGCTATGTCTTCAGAATTAACCTCGAGTTATTCCTCCTTTTCTGGTTCAATGCTTTCAGCATCAGGTTCCAACGAGATATTTTCTTCAGATATTTCCTCAAGAACTGTTCTCTTTTCATGATAAGCTCTGATATTTGGATCTTCCTTTAATGGCTTTCCACTTCTTAATTCGATAGATTGCACTTGCTCTTTCCCATCCCTTTTTGAAGATTCAGTATCGGATAGTAGCTTTCCCATTGGCCTATTCCTCAATTCTGATGCTAGCTGGCCCACTTGAAGTTCTAAATTCCTTATAGCTGCTTGATGGCTTTGCATAGTTGCATCATTTTTTACAATGTATTCTTTAAACAAGCTTTCTAATGAAGTGCTTAGAATTTGCTGAGACTGATTTAGCTTTTGATAGCCTTGGTTGTTAAATCCTTGCGTATTCTGATTTGAAAATCCAGGTGGTTGCTGCATTTTTGCTTGGCCCAGCTAATTACTCACCACATTATCTTGACCTCTCCATGAAAAATTTGGGTGTTGCCTCCAGTCAGGGTTGTAAAAGTTTGAATACAGATTATTCACTAGTATTTGATTACTCACATTCCCCATATACATTCCTGAGGCAGGGTTGTGTTGGCAGAATTCATATGTGTGCCCCTCACCACAATAGATGCAGCTTTCCGCTTGAATTTGATTGACGGGTGCAATGTTCTGTGACTTGGTAGTGCTCTTCATTCGTATATTCTTCATCTCATTTGTCATCCTTGCTACTTCAGCTCACAATGATGTCAACTCATCTTCTTCTAATTGACCTCCTTTCTTCATAGCACTTCGCCTTGGCTGGGACCATTGATTGTTGTTCATCGAAAATGTTTCTAGAATATTATAAGCTTCTCTATATGTCCTATTCATCAGTGATCCATTGGTCATCGTATCAAGCATTATCTTGGATGGGTTATTCAGACCATTGTAGAATTGCTCCATTTGTACTGGATAAGATATACCACTCTGTGGATACCTTTTTAGCAAATCCTCGTGACGTTCCCATGCCTCACTTACTGATTCATCTTCATGCTGCCAAAATCTGGTAATTTCATGACGAATATCCACATTTTTAGTTGGCAGAAAGTACTTGATCAAAAAAAATTTCACTAACTGATCCCAAGTTGCTATTGATCCTGCTGGCAACGTGTTTAACCACGTTTTTGCTCCATCTCGCAATGAGTACGGGAATAATATCAACCGCAGGTTGTCTTCAGTTACTTCTGGAATCCTGAATGAATTAGTGACTTCAAGAAATTAGCGTAGATGTAAGTGAGGATTTTTAGATGCATGACCATAGAATTACCCAATTGTTTGTAGCATCTGAAACATCAAGGGTTTCAGTTCAAAGTTTCTATCTCTGATATCTGGTCTTACAATTCCAGGATTCAGCACATGTGTAGCATAATCAATACAGTCTCTGATTGCTCCATCCCTTTCATCTATCGGTTGGTTGGGATTAGCATTTGGGTTAGCAGTATTAGCATTATTGACATTCGGGTTCTGCATAGCAATTGGATTCGGTCCCACGTTCTGAGCATCAAGATGAGAAGCATTCTCCAGATAATTTCCCTGCTGATTAGCCATTTTGGCTCTTGCTTCTCTTTGATTTCTATGAAACGTATGTTCTGCCTCAAAATCAAATTGAAATTCTAACTCTGGGACCTACAGTAACAACACAATGCTATTAACACTTACAACAACTAAACACCACTTTTCAAATAACACTTAAACATAATTAAAAACACCAGTCCCTGACAACGGTGCCAAAAACTTGATCGGTTGAAACTGCCTAAAATATTTATCTAACAATCTGATCGATTTACACACTAGCACACAATGCTACAACATT
>JBBMKA010088863.1:0-13417 GCA_037833695.1 Sechiopsis laciniata | reverse complement strand
GGGACACAATGTCCAACAACACCTGGGTCTTCGGAAGTCTCTAACTTCCGGCCAAGTGGTCAGCTCAATAACTGACCCTGAACTAAAGCTACTCTCGAGGGTCTTTACCCTCAGCCTAAGGGACCGTTCCCAAACAGTTGGTCATGGGACCGTTCTCAAACAGTTGGTCCAAATAAGTACAAGGACCGTTCACAAATAGTTGGCCCTAGGATCGTTCTCAAACAGTTGGTCCAAACAAGTATAAGGATCGTTCGCAAACAGTTGGCCCTAGGACCGTTCTTAAACAGTTGGTCCAAACAAGTACAAGGACCGTTCATAAATAGTTGGCCCTGGGACCGTTCTCAAACAGTTGGTCTAAACAAGTACAAAGACCGTTCACAAATAGTTGGCCCTGGGACCGTTCTCAAACAGTTGGTCCAAACAAGTACAAGGACTGTTCACAAACAGTTGGCCTTGGGACCGTTTTTAAACAGTTGGTCCAAACAAGTACAAGGACCATTCACAAATAGTTGGCCATGGGACGTTCTCAAACAGTTGGTCCAAATAGGTACAAGGATCGTTCACAAACAGTTGGCCCTGGGACCGTTCTCAAACAGTTGGTCCAAACAAGTACAAGACCGTTCACAAACAGTTGGCCCTAAGACCGTTCTCAAACAGTTGGTCCAAACAAGTACAAGGACCGTTCACAAACAGTTGGTCCGCTCTCAGCCTCTGGCTGATGACATCCTAACCAATCTATCTAAGATCACCTATCCCCCGTTCCTTAACAAACAAACAAGCTTCACAACAAGAACCCTAGCATGGTACTACAAGTTTAGAAGAGAAAATCAATCATGCTGGAAGGACAAACCTAGCATGGCACTAACATGTGAATCTAACAACAAACATGCTAGCAGAATAGATTAGCCAAGGAATTCCTATCCACTAACATGCAAGCAACAAAAAGACAGGCATACAAGAAAGCAATCAGAGAAGTCCCGCAGGGTCCAAACAGAGATAATTTACTCCTTGAGCTGCAGACAACAACCTAACAATAAAAATATAATTAACTAATTAATATCTAGTGGCTAAACGAAATAGGTAATCAACACCTACAAGGCTCGGGGAAGGAAAATTTACCCAAACTGAGGCCCAAGGCTAGGCAGGACGTGCGGCAGACGAAGCCTCGATAGAGCGCGCAGTGAAGCTCGGTAAGTAGCTGCGGAGGGGCGCGAAGCACTGCTGGAGAGCTAGGCGTGCGGACAGTGCGTGCGAGCGCTGAAACGACTGCTGAGCTCGGCGCTGGCGAAGGAAGGATTGCGTGCGGGCGGACGCGCAAGCGCTGGGGTGAAGGAACTGTGCGGGCGATCGCGGCAGGGCGTTCGATCGCTGGAGCGAAGGCGCGCGGAGGGGCTGTGCACTGGCGAAGGACGTGCGCGCGCGGTGCTGCTGGTCGAAGGTGCGCTGGGACGATCGACGAAGGTGTGGGTGAGCTGCTGGCGAGGTCGCATGTGCAAAGTGATGGTGAGAGGGCTAGCGATCGCGAACTCGATCTGGCCGCTGGCGCACATAAGAGGCTCGCAAGCAAAGATGATGTGGGATCGGGGACGAGCGGGGGAAGGCGTGAAGCTTGCTTTGCTGCAGCGTGCGTGGGGCGAAGGAGGTGTCTCGGCGAAGAGGGAAGCTGGGCAGAAATTTGGAGAGAGCTTGGAAGAAAAGAGAGAATGAGGGAATGGATTTGCATAAAAAATGAGAGAAAAGAGGGTGCGACTCTCTCTCTAACTAGGGTTCGGCAAAAGTGAGGGAGGGAGGAGATCGTGACACGTGTCCCCTCCCAGGTTTCAGCTTCGAGTCCCGACAAATGCGTCTTTTTCTTCTATTTTCCAAATAAACCAATTAAAGCTCCAAACCTCCCAAAACGACAAAGCTAACTCTAAAAACCTGAAACCGAATGAAAACCCAACTTAGCAACCAAATCGAGCAAACCCGAAACCCTGGAAAATTACCAGACTACCTTTGGAGGCCAAATTACCAAAATGCCCTCAGAGGTCTAAGCTGCCCTAACGGCCCAACCAAACTACAGAAAATGTAACCGAACGTACCTGAAGAATCGAAACGGAAAACTAGGTCGTTACAGGTGGAGACCCTACTGGTCTGCCCCTGTCGGTGGACTCTAACCACCAAACTGCTGTGTCTGTCAGCACGTGGGCCGCACATCTCGGCCTCTGCACATCAGGACATCCCATCACTCGAGAGATGTACTCCATCCTGGTAAACCACTTTACGGTTACTTTTGGGTTCTCAGAATTATCAAACTCGGTAGGCTTCCACTTGGTAAAGTCCTTGAGCTACTTGCCGAACTCGGTGGCTCGATCAGCGTCATCTATCTCATCAACGAGATCCTGCTGATCCTGCGCTCTCTGAGGGTTAACTGGGTTGCTGGGGGTGTCTGCTAAATTAGCTAGGTCAGCTGGGCTATCTGTGCCCGAGACTCCTCTCTCTTCGCTGCAAGCTGAGCTTGGGTTTCAGCTCTCTGTTAAGCCAACAGTCCGACCATCATCTCTCTCATGGTCGAAGCAAACTCTGCTCCAGGAGTCTCACTCTAAGCATGGTAGCCTCTACCCCCTCTCTAGGTAAGTTAACAGTCGGGGCCAAAGGTGGCCTGCGGGTCGAGTCAACCCTGGACGTCGTCTTATAAATCTCTCTGTTAGCAGTACCTGACGTCCCTGCTACACTGCGTGTAATTGGTATTCTGGCGATCTACACGAAAACCACAAAGAGTTAGTCCACCATTGGACTCTCACTGCCAATAACGGTTAACACATGTATATTAGATGCAGTACTGTAATAAAACCCTTAAACAAAGAACTTAGACAAACCTGATGGCTGTTGGAGTGCTGATGATCATGGGACAAACAACCTACATAGCAGGATAGTCTACATAATCTATGACTCTGTGCTCTAATACCAACTGTAAGAACCAACATGCATGCATAAAAGATAATAAAATCATTTCACACTTAACTTGCATAAATAAACATTGAAATCCCACGGAACCTGTTTATAAACATTTAAAACATTCCCTGTTCAAAACATTAAAAACAACTCTAACCAGAGTTTAATTTGAAGTATCCAAAAACAAAATATTCAAAATAACAACATCAGGTTCCATATGCAAATCTTACGGACTCCGTGTCCGAATACATGCTAAATCAAAAGAATAAAAGACATAAACATAAGACAGAGTGCTTGTAGCTCCCATATTCATATAGCTCCTCCTCTAGCCGTCCCGGTGCTGTCCCAAGTTACCTGGTGGAAAAACCACAGAAAATAAGGGTAAGTACAAAGGCACTCAGTAAGAATCCCCAACCGGGGTACAGTACAAAACAACATATCATCTAGCATCTAAGTATACAAATAAACAGTTACCAACACAGAACCCTGGAACGAGATGTCAATACAACTCCTGGATCATCGAAAGTCTCTTAACCTTGGCCAAAGTAACCAACTCAAAAGCTAGTCCTGCCCAGCTCTCCAAACTAGTCCTGGGACATCCAGAAAAGTACCTAGTGTCTGGCTCTAGACTTGGAAAGGAATTGGTGTACTCACGAACATTAGCCTTAGGGAGCTCTCCTCCCGGTGCCTAATGCGTGTGCGCATACACCGCATGCTGCTGTGAACTACGTAAATATGGGGGCCTAGGGACAAACTACGTCAGTTCAGGTACGCATGCCTAAAGACTCGGAAGTGGTGTCACCGATTTACAGTAGAGCGAGGCTCTTGGCACTCAACTGTAGCAGCCTGAATACCACTGATGCCTAAAGCTAAGAACTGGCCAAGGCAGGCTTGCACCATTAGTAGGGTTTTGCTCTAGCAGACTACAGACTAGTCTTATGCTGGTGTGGTAGCTACTCTACACCCAGCTGCCGAGGGTAAGGAATCTGTCCCCACAACTCGACCGATGGGGATACATACGTTGGTCTACTCTCAGCCTCTAGATGATGACAGCCTAACAAGTTCTATCTAAGATTACTCAACCCTGTTTCTTAACAATCAAACATGCTCAACAACATATAAACCCTAGCATGGTACTACGAGCTTAAAGACAAGAATCAAAGCATGCTGGAAAAATAAAACCTAGCATGGCACTAATATGTGGAGGCAGGAGTACAACATGCTAGCAAGAACAAACAGCATAAAGATCCTATCCACTACACATGCTTGTAAACACTAAAACTAACAAATAAGAATGCAATCAACGAAGTCTCGTAGGGTCCACATAACCCTGGCAAGAAATTCTTACCTGGAAACAAGCAGAACAAACAAATAATAGAAAGTGCTCATTGAGCTGCAGAACTAACATGAACCTAAGCAGATATAAAAGCAAACATAAATTAATATCAACAGCTAACTAATTGATTAAGCTATAAGAACCATGGGTCTCAAGAAAGTTACCCAAAGCCAAACACAAGGCTCGGCAGCTAGGCATCGACAAGGACAAGCCTCTGTAATAAGGCTCTCAGCAGGAAAACTCTCGGCGAGGGGCGAGCGAAGCTGTGCGTGTAGCTTTGGGCAAGGTGAAGCATGCGTGCAGCACACCAAAGGCACCGCAAAGTGGCTGACCTCGACAGTGTGTACGTAAACGAGACCGAGCGGTAAGGGCGAAGGGTAGCATTGGCGTTCGCGTGGGGTTGCTTGCGAAGGATGATGTGTGGTAAACAAGGCTTGGCGATGCTATGCAGAACGAGGTAAAGGGTGATGGGGAAGGCTTATGATCGGGACTGGGTGATCGAGCGATGGATTTTTTTTGTGGGATTTAGGTGAAGGTGTCTTCGGCAATGGGAGAAGAAGAAAGGAAGAGAGAAATCGTGATTTTGGAGAAAAAGAGAGTGCTGCTAGGCTTTAGGGTCTCAGCAAAATAAGAAGGATTCACGAGAGTATGACACGTGTCTTCAAGTGGTTCCAGCTTCGAGTCCTGGCGAAGGAAACTTAAACAATTAATTTTCCCCTTTTTCTTTTTTAGCCAAAAGGATCTCCAAACTTCCCGAATAGCAACACTATCTCTGGACACCTGAAACCGAAAGAATAACCTGAACTTAGAAATTAATAGAATATCCTTGAAACCTTGGTTAATTACGAAACTAACCCTAAAGGTAAAATTACCAAAATGCCCCTAAAGGCCTAAACTGCCAACAGCCCAACCGAACAATCGAAATAGCAACAGAACATACCTGGGGAACCGGAATGGAAACTGGGCTGTTACATCATCAGCACTCCAATAGCCGTCAGGTATGTCGAAAGTTATTTTGTTAAGGGTTTTGTTACAGTACTTGCATCTAATATACATATGTTACCTGTTGTTGGCAGTGAGAGTCCAAGTGTGGACTAGTTTTGTGGTTGAGTGTAGATTGCTAGTGTGCCAATCACACATAGAGGATCAGGGAAGTCTGGTACTGCCAACCGAGGAGTTAGAGCTGAGCCAGTTGTATATGAGACCACGTCTAGGGTTGACTAGACCCGTAGACCACCATTGGCCCTGGCTGTTGATTTACTGCGATAGGGGGTAGAGACTACCTTGCCTCAGAGAGAGACTGCTAGAGCAGAGTTTGCTATGGCCATGAGAGAGATGACGGTCGGCATGTTGGCACAATGGAGAGCGGAGACTCAGGCACAGTTGGCAGCGCAGCGAGAAGAGCCTTGGGCACAGATAGCTCAGCTGACACAGTTGCTGCAGCCATGAGAGTCATGGTTAGAGAGATGTTCGTTGAGCATCGAGCAGAGATTCAAGAGTAGATCTTGAGCATATCCAATAGACGAGATGACAAAGGCCAGATTAATGAGTCTAGATTTCTTGTACGAGTTATCGGTGTTGCCGTCACTAGAGGTTGTGACCTTGTTAGGCCTAATTGTAGCAGGGCTTAGAGTTTTATTTTAGCAGCACTTCATGATGTGGCTGGAGAATGCTCATTTGGCACCAAGCTTGCGTGCAGGCCTAGGTTTAGGCCCAATTCGTACTGTTGTGCAGATGATTCTTATGACCTTATTGGTTGTTCAGCATGTTTCTCCATATGTTGCACCAAACGTGCCAGTTGGAACACTTGTTCATGTAGCACAAGCGATCCTTGTTGTTGGTAGTCAGATGGCCACGAGGGAAAAGATGTGTGAGGAATGACCGTGAATATCATTCCCTAAGTTACCCGAGAGTTGGGCAAAAGTTAAAGTTAGAGCGTGCAGAGTTGAAACCATTGGTGTTCAGTCGTTGGTTGTGACTCAGTGGGTGGCATCTTTATGAGAGTCAGCTAGACTTTGGTCTTTTGTAAAGATTAGTCGTTGTACTCACATGTGTACCTGTGAGTAGCTTGTTCTCGATGTGGGTGGTTGTTGGAAACCACGTTAGAGTTAGTTCGTTTGGAACGAGACTATGCTCAAATTTTGAAGAAGTTGGGCTTTCAATTCGAGGATACTATCTTGAAAAATACCCTTAGTTTGAGACTGTAAATGTATTCTACTCATTGTTGGATTGCTTGTCTTCAGACAAGAGTTGTTCATTTGGAACGTGACTTTAGACGGTAGGAATCCTTGTTGTGTTTTGTTAGAGCCCAGGTGGGACCGAGCAAGCTGTGGTTGACTAGAAACCACGTAGTTGTCGAATGATGTAGTTAAGGGTGTTGTAGAGATCTTTACCCGGGGTAAAGCTACGACTTGGCTGATGCTTTGAGTAAGAAGACAACACGATCTGCAGCGTGTTTGGTCTCTTGCCCTTGTATCCAGAAAGTTAGAGCTAGCCAGTGCAGATGTGATGCGTTTCTTCTTGTTAGTCAGTTGGCTGTTAGACCGTCTTTATGGCAGTGTGTGTCTAAAGGTTGCCTGCAAGGCCCTAAGCTTGTGTAGATCCTTGCCAGAGCTCTGTAAGACCCAGACAGCGAGTTTTCAATTGCTCGGTTGGAGCTTTGTTGTCAGTTGCCAAGCCAGGGTTAGTTTAGCGGTAATCTTCGCATTATTTTGAAGTTGCAACATAAGTTGGGACTCGGTTGAGGCTAAGGTTTGCTTTTAGGATGTTGTAAATCCTGAGATGGTGGTTGGAGACCATCAGTAGGGCTCGTATTGTTGTTATTTTCAAGGGGAAATTGTCTTAAAGGCTCAGTGGTTGTTTATCACTTTTGCTTGAGTGTGATCGTAAGTGGTTGTAGTGTTTTCTGAATTTAGTATGTTCCCCTTTGTAAAGAGCCGCAATCCGATTGTGAGTTGTTGATAAACTTTTATCCTAGAAAGAGTTGGAGTTTATGACTGTTAAGCTCGAGTGTTTGCTGTTATACCAACAAGTAGTGGTTGGTTAGTTCAAGAGGTTTTGTTGTCTTGCTAAAGGTTGGTTGACCTTTTAAGGTTGTGAAAGTCCTAGGTTCCTTGTTACGCAAGGCGTGTCGGTTTCAAGTCTTGACTTATGAGGGAGCCTTGCTAGTTATGTTGCACTTGACCCTAGCGGTTCGTTGTTTTAAGGGTTATTTTTTGGCAGCTTGTTAGTGCTTGAACAAGATGTTTCATTCTTGATGCTTTTGGTTTCATGGTACTTTAAGCTTTAAAAGGAGGAAGTCCTTTGGGTTAAGGGTCTTGTTGCGTTGCAGAATAGTTTGACGTAAGCCCCAATTTGGCAGTTCGGAGGGAACAAGCAATTGTGTGGTGTACAGGGATGTTTACAAGATTTGTTGGAGGATTGAGTTTTGATGCAGCATGGTAAGGTGATTGGTATATGCTTCTCATTAGCTGAAGCCCTTCGAGGAAAATTACCCGACTCATGTTGTGGAGTTGGCGGGGGTTGCTTTTACATTGAGAATTTTAGAGGCACCACTTGTGTGGTTTGACGATTCAGCTGTTTACAGATCACCAGAGCCTTAAGTACTCCTTCACTCAGAAGGAGTTAAACATGAGAAAAATGAGGTGGCTCGAGTTAGTTAAGGACTACGACGGTGATATATTGTATCACCCAGGAAAGGCCAATGACGTGGCCGATGCTCTGAGTAGAAAGATGGCACACTCCTCAGCTTTGTTGAGTTCTCAGATTCATTTGTGGAAGGAGTTCGAGCGAATCGGTATAGCGGTGTTGTTGGGAGAGGTTACTGCTAGAGTAGCCCAGTTGGCAGTTTAGCCGTTGATTAAGCAGAGGATCATTGATGGCCAGCTGAGTGATCCCAAATTGAAAATTTTGTTTGAGAGAGTTCAGACTGACGAAGATTTTAACTTTGTTCTAGCACCAGACGGAGGTTTGAGGTATAGAGGTCGGTTGTGTGTCCCAGCTGACGCTAGACTACGAGCTGAGTTACTTACTGAGGCTCATAGTTCCCTGTTTACTTAGCACCAAGAAGGTACCAAGATGTATCAGGATCTTAAGCAGACGTTCTGGTGGAAGGGTATGAAAAGAGATATTGCAGAGTTTGTCAGCCGGTGTCTCACTTGTCCCAAGTAGAAATCGGTAGGCTTGTTGTAGCTGTTGAGTGTTCCTCAAAAGAAATGGGAAGAGGTTTTGATGAACTTTATTTCTGGGTTGTCGAGGACACCGAGAGGGTTTACTCAGATCTGGGTTATTGTGGATAGGCTGACTAAGAGTGCACACTTCATCCCCGGTAGAGTTTACTATACCGTGGAGCAATGGGTATAGTTGTTCTTGGAGCAGATCGTTTGGTACCATGGTGTGTCGGTGAAGATCATTTCGAATCGTTACTCTCTGTTCACTTCTCACTTTTAGAGAGCGCTCCAGAAGGGTTTGGGAACCAGTGTAGCTTCAGTACTGCTTTTCACTCTCATACAGATGGTTAGACCGAGAGGGTGAACTAGATTCTCGAGGATATGTTACGAGCCTGTGTTTTAGAATTTCCAGGTAGTTGGGATCAGTACTTGTAGCTGATGGAGTTCGCTTACAATAACAACTATCAGTTGACGATTCAGATGGCTTTGTTTGAGGCTTTGTATGGTAAGCAGTGTAGATCTCCAGTGTTCGAGGAAGAGGTTGGTGACAGACAGGTTTTGGGTCTCGAGCTGTTACAGAAGACTAATGACGCAGTTTAGAAATCAGGGCTCGTATGTTGACAGCACATAGTAGGCAAAAGAGTTACACTGACGTTCAGTGTAGAACCTGGAATTTGAGGTGGGCCAGTAAGTATTTCTGAAAGTGGCACTGATGCATGGAGTCTTGAGGTTGGTAAGCAGGGTAAGTTGAGTCCCAGATTTGTAGGGCCTTTTGAGATCCTTATGTGGATCGGTACAGTGGCTTACCGTTTGGCCTTGCCTCCGTCTTTGGTAGTTGTGCATAATGTTTTCCACGTGTCGATGTTACATCAGTATGTGGCTGACCCTTCTCACGTTGTAGACTTTGAGCCGTTAGTGCTGAACGAGGATTTGAGCTTCGAGGAGAAGCGAGTGCAGATTTTAGCCCAAGATCACAAGACATTGCGTAACCGAGAGATTAACTTGGCTAAGGTTTAGTGGAGGAATCAGAAAATAGAGGAAGCTACGTGGGAGTTAGAGGACGAGATAAGGACGCATTATCCGGAGTTGTTCTAGTCTTAGGACTTTCGAGGATGAAAGTCTTAAAAAGAGGGAATATTGTGACAGCCCAGTTTTCCATTCCAGTTCCCCACGCATGTGTTTATTCGATTATTCAGTTGGGCCGTTAGGGTAGTTTGAACCATTAAGGGCATTTTGGTAATTTTGCCTTCAAGGTCAGATTTGTAATTAATTAGGGTTCAGGGATGTTTCTGTCTTTCTGAGTTTGGGTTATTGCTACGATTTCAGGTTTCCAGGGTTAGAGTTGCTTTTTGGAAAGCTTGGAGGTCCTTTTTTGTTAAAAGAGAAAAAAGGAAAAAATAGTTATTTAAGCTTTCCCTCGCCAAGACTCGAAGTCGGGATCGCTTGAGGACTCTATTTAATCGCCCTTTCCTCCAAATCCCAAACCCTAGTCACATTTCTTCTTCCTCTCGAAATTCTCTCTTCTTTTTCTCTTTGCCGAGAGCTCTTCTTCTTCTCCTTGTCGATCACCAAGCTTCATCATCAACCATTCCTCACCGCTGAGCAGCCCTTCACGTCGACCACCATCGCGAGTCCTAGCCGCACAACTCTTATTGCCAATTCTTCTTCTCCATCACTATTTTCTCTTATCGAGAACGTCTCTCCGTCATCGCGATCGATCAAAGCTCCGATCAGCCTAACAGTTCGTCGTTCAGCCCTTAAAGTAGCAGGATTTTTGCTGTCGCCTTCGCCCTTACAAACAGCCAGACGATTTGCAGCAGCCATGGTTCTCGGTCACCGATCGCCTCAGGTACGTTTTACCTAAACCATTCTCATTCTCCGTTGGTTTTTCGTGGCCTGATGTCAAGATCCGTCGACCCTTTTTCTATTCACAGCCGAGTCCGTGATCGCACGATGCTGAGACCACGCCCGTTCGCTGTGTCGCCTCACAGCCTCTCGTTCACAATCGCGCATCCCTTTACCGAGAGGTAGCAGTCAATTGCTTAGCCTTACACACTAGATTCCCTTCGTCCGTGAATGCCAGCAGCGATCCCAGCCTTGCGATCGCGTTTCTACGCTTAGCCCCCCCCCCCACATTTTCACCGAGCTTCGCACTAGCCGCACCTCGTTTGCCGGCATGCAAGCCTTCACCTCAGCGAGACGTTTGCCCACGCTACCGAGCAGCCTTACCCTTGCAAAGCTTGCTGCCAGCCATATTTAGTGCTGCAGCCAGCCCTTCGTTTACCGAGACCCTTGCCAGCCGAGATCTGTCTTCTCAGTTTAGGGTTCATGTTGGTTCTGCAGCTTAAGGAGCACTCTTTATCTGTAGTGATTTCTGCTTATTTTCCAGGTAAGGATTTCTTACCGGGGTTGTGTAGGCCCTGCAAAATATTCATTGATTGTGTTCTTGTTTCATGTTTACTGTTTACGAGCATGTTTAGTGGATAGGATTATATGTTGTTCTGATCTGCTAGCATGATTGTTCCTATTTCCACATGTTAGTGCCATATTAGGTTTGTTCTTCCAGCATGCTTTGATTCCTGTTTAAGCTCCTGCCATATTAGGTTTGTTCTTCCAGCATGCTTTGATTCCTGTTTAAGCTCCTAGTACCATGCTAGGGTTATATGTTGTTGTAACAGACCAATTTTCCATTTCGGTTCCCCAGGTATGTTCGAGTGTTTATTCGGTTGTTCGGTTGGACCGTTAGGGCAGTTTGAGCCTTTAGGGGCATTTTGGTAATTTTACCTTCAGGGTTAGTTTCGTAATTAACCAGGGTTTCAAGGCTATTTCTGACATTTGCTGAGTTCGGGTTATTGCTACAGTTTCAGGTTTCTAAGGTTAGAGTTGCTTTTTGGGAAGCTTGGAGGTCATTTTTTGTAAAAAGAGAAAAAGGGAAAAATGGTTATTTAATTCTCCCTCGTCAGGACTCGAAGCCGGGATCACTTGAGGACCCTATATAAACCCCTTTTCTCTAAACTCAAGCCCTAGCTGCATTTAAATTTTCTCATTTTCTCTTCTCCCAATTGCTGAGAGCTTCACTAGTTCGCAGCCAGGCGTCGCCACCTAAACTCCAACCGAGAAACCCATTGCCAAATCACCATCCCTATCGCTGCCTTCCTCTTATCGAGATCAATACCACACCAGCTAGCTCGTTTGCCAATCCGAGCCACACACACTAGCGATCGTAAGGTTTTACCGCAGCCGGCACACGCTGTCCGTGTCGCACACACCTTGCATAGCCGCTAGATCGCAAATGCCAGCAGCAATCGTAGCCTTGCGATTTCGTTTTCGCGCCCAGCCACATGCATTTTTGCTGTCCCCTTCGCCCTTACAAACAGTCGGACGGTCTACAGCAACCACAATTCTCGGTCGTCGTTCACCTCAGGTACGTTTCACCCAAACCCTGATCATTATCCGTTGGTTTTCTGTGGTTGATGTCAAGATCTGTCGACCCTTGTCCTTTCCGCAGCCGAGATCTTGCTCGTCTGCTTGTCCGAAGCCAATCTGCTATGCTGCGTTCACTTTGGATTTCACTTTAGCGAGCCCTTTACCTCAGCGAGACCTTCGCCCTTCGCGTCTGCCCGTAGCCTCGTTCTTCTCTAAGCTTCGCACCAGCCGCACCTTGTTCGCCGCATGTAAAGATTTGCCTTCGCCTTCGCCGAAGCCTACAGCCGAGCCTGTCTTCTCATTTTAGGGGTATTGTTTCTCGAGCCTTGTGTGTGTTGGTCGTTTGTTGCTAGATGTTTAGAGTTTAATTATTCTTGTTATTAATATTTGCTAGGTTCGTGTTGGTTCTGCAGCTCAAGGAGCACTATTATCTGTTTGTGATTTTCTACTTATTTTTCAGGTAAGGATTTCTTACCGAGGTTGTGTGGGTCCTGCAAAATATTCATTGATTGTATTCTTGTTGCATGTTTACTGTTTACGAGCATGTTTAGTGGATAGGATTATATGTTATTCTGATCTGCTAGCATGATTGTTCCTATTTCCACATTTTAGTGCCATTCTACGTTTGTTCTTCCAGCATGCTTCGATTCCTGTTTAAGCTCATAGTACCTGCTAGGGTTATATGTTGTTGAGCAGATTTGATTGTTAGGAAACATGGTTGAGTAATCTTAGATAGAACTTGTTAGGTTGTCATCATCCAAAGGCTGAGAGTGGACATAAAGTAATTTATCCCCACAGGTCGGGACCAGCGAGGACAGGAACCCACCCCTAGCAGTTGGGTGTGGTCTAGCTCACCACACCGGTATAAGCCTAGTCTATGGCCTGCTAGAGCAGAACCCTTCCAATGGTGCAAGCCTGCCTTGGACGGTTCTTAGCTTCAGGCGTCGGTGGTATTCAGGCTGCTATAGTTGAATACCGAGGGCCTGGCACTACTTTAGATCAGTGACACTGCTTCCGAGTCTTTAGGCATGCGTATCTAGACCAGCGTAGTTTGTCCCTAGGCCCCCACATTTACGCCATTTGCAGCAGCATGCGGTGTTCGCGCACACGTGTTAAGCACCGGGAGGAGAGCTCCCTTGGGCTAATGTTCGTGAGTACACCATTTCCTTTATGAGTTTAGAGCCAGACACCGGGTACTCTCTCGGATGTCCCAAGTCCAGTTTGGAGAGCTGGTCAGGACCAACTTTTGAGTTGGTCACTTGGCCGAAGCTATAAGACCTTCGAGGATATCTGTTTGGGATCAGCTTTTGAGTTGGTCATTTGGCCGAGGGTACGAGACCTTCGAGGATATCTATTCAGGATAAGTTATTGGACTGATCACTAGGCCGGAAGTAAGAGACTTCTGATGAATCAGGAGTTGTATTGACAACTCATTCCAGGGATTCTGTGTTGATAACTGTTGGCATGTAAACTTAGATGCTAGATGAGATGTTGTTTCGTACTGTACCCCGGTTGGGGATTCTTACTGAGTGCCTTTGTACTCACCCTTATT
>JBBMKA010088832.1:0-13422 GCA_037833695.1 Sechiopsis laciniata | reverse complement strand
AATTATTTATAATTAATTTATCAAATAAATTAATTTCTCCTTATTAATATTTATTCAATAAATATTAAATTAATATAGTCAATATATTAATTCGCAAGTTTAATAAATTAAACTTTATGCTCCTATTACTTATGTCCCACATGATTAATATGTGAATTTGAACTCTTCAAACTCACTCTTTAATAAAACAGTATACCAGCAAATATGAGATAGCCCGGGGACCAGTGGACCTATAGGTTGAAAGCTACAACGACCTGAGATTCAATCTCTATTCGTTAACATCAGGCTTATTCCACTAAAGGCCTGTGCTGAACTCTTTCACACTATAGAACAAGTTAACGTCCACGAATATAATCGGTTATCTGTCATATGATCCTTCACGAGCTTGTGCCTAATTCATAGCTTGGATAAGAAATCCGTTCTACCTATGTGATTACATCTTTCTCCTTAAGCGCCACTGATTCCTCTAATGAATAAGTGTTTATAGTCTAACTATAAATCAATGTCCTCTTGGGCCAATGAGAGGCGGGATCCCTTTGTCCAAGCCCTAGAATCAGTTCTTAAGGGAACAACTCTACATCTTCCTCAAATTTTAGGAAGGCATTAATTCCTTCTTGTGATGTTGCGTTCTTAGCCACTCACTATGACAATTCCCAACGTGGGAGGCTTATTGACCGAGTGCTGTTTGGCTGGTCTAACCCATGCACATCAAAGGATGCTTTCATAAAGCAGGAGTTCACAACCCACTCAAGATTAAGATCATATCGACATATAGTCATCCTTAGTGAAGTAGTTGATACGATTCTATAACGGAATTACTAGATCGATCATAAAACTTCTGATCCCGTCTTATGCAAAAACTCCTTTTTGCATAGGCCCCCCCACTCACATGTCTCTACATGAACAACTAGGATCATATTGTTTGCAACATTTGCAAAGCAGGCCGTACTAACAGTGCCACCAAGACTTAGGCGCTTAACCTTAGTCCATATACTGTAGACGTTTTAGGTTATTAACTTGGAACTAGATCCACTTGTATGTCTCATATACTTGTCCAAGTGTACATCTAAATAACCATGGAAATATCACTATTAATCCAATTAATGCGATAACGCTGAACGAAGTTTGTATATTAAATGCACAATTAATGAAAATAATAACTTTTATTAATAACTGAAATATAACATTAAATGTCAAACATTAAAGGCTTGTTCTTTAATTATAAACTACTAGGCCTTTAGGGCACAATCCCTAACAATTTCCCACTTACACTGAAGTCCTAGTAAGACTTGTTACATGTAAAGCCAAACATCAAGCTCATAATTGCTCTAGACTGTAGTAGATGCCTCTCGTAGACCCAAACTTTTTAGGTGACCCTTGAACACTTTAGCCGGGAGAGCCTTTGTTAATCTTGGTGACAACAACTTCGCCCCTATGCACTATCTCTCTGATGAGGTGGTATTTCCTCTCTATATGCTTCCCTCGTTTATGGCTTCTAGGTTCCCTGGAGTTAGCCACAGCCTTGCTGTTATCACAATATAAAGTGATCGACTTATCCATACCCGAAACCACTTTCAAATCTACTAGGAAGTTTCTCAACCATACTGCCTCTATTGCTGCTTCACAAGCAGCTATGTGCTCAACTTCCATAGTAGAGTCTGCGATGCATCCTTACTTGATGCTTCTCCAAACTACAGCTGCACCGTTGAGGGTGAACACTGAACCTGATGTGGACTTCCTAGAGTCCTTATAAGTTTGAAAATCAGAGTCTGTGTACCCAGTAAGGATCAAATCCTTAGGATCGTACACAAGCATATAATTTTTCGTTCTCCTAAGATACTTGAGAATATTCTTAACCACAATCCAGTGATCCATTCTTGGATTTGACTAATATCTGCTCACAATGCCTACCGCATAGCAAATGTCATGTCTTATACATAACCTTGCGTACATCATACTCCCTACTGCTGAAGCGTAGGGTATCCATCTCATTTCCTCAACTTCTTGAGGTGTCTTAGGACTATTATCCTTAGACAATGAGATTCCATGCCTAAAAGGTAAATGGCCTTTCTTGGAATCCCTCATTGCATACCTGACAAGCATTTTGTCAATATACGTTGCTTGAGACAAGGCTAGTGATCGAGAGATGCAAGCTGCATGTACTATTATTTAGTAATTAATTCGGAGTGACTTATCCCTAAGTATGGCTCAGATGAAAGTACACGCGGTCGAATTGCAGCAAGTAATAAGTATTTATTTTATCGATCCCACATGGAATTGGAAGCACAATGACATACTTCAAGGGTCAAAATAGCAAAAAATGTACGAATGGGTTTTGAAAGTGTTTTGGATTGTGATACTAATCTAATGCTAATGTTAATGCTGATGCAGATGTAAATGCTATGTGAATGAGAATGCACTACTAATGTGAATAATCTAACCAGAATGAAGAATAAAATAGGCATGTGTTATGCAGTGGGTTCGAAATCATACTTCCTTCTCAAACAAATGCTTCCACATTTGTTAATGCAGATCACAGCTTCCGCTATGGCTCCTCATGATTAATCTCGAGGCAGTGTATACGCCAGCGGGATTGAGTAACTCCATTTAATGATGCAATAGCCATTGCATCAAACTAAACGTAACCTGTTAGGTCTCCTTCCCGGTTTCTCTTCCGAGTGTACTGGAGGCCAACACACGTGGGTAGCGATCCGATGCTTGCTTAATTAATTTACTGCATTATAAATTCTTTCACCCACATCCCAATTTACTTCTACTTCCTAATCATCTTATTGTACTTAGAACTATATGAATTACTTAACAATGAGTCGTTCTTAATACAATTTAATCAAGCAAGGTGAGTTGTCATGAGAAAAAAAGTTCTTTCTAAACTTTAACTTTAAGTCCCTGTTTGGAGAACTTGACTGTAACCTGCAGGTACTTTGCCTCTTTAGGTTTGTCAAATTAGCCCAAGCTTGCATAAGTAGCTAGTGAGATAGTTATTCCTAACATCTCTCTAAGAAGAGCTTAAAATTAAGTCTTACCTAGTGAGCACGGTTAGCTTAAACTCTTAAGATTCCCTTTTCCAAGGCAATGGCTAAGCACTCGCAAGTGGATGGCCAAACGACCTGCGATAAACAAGAACAACCGCCGTTCTTACAGGTTTTCCTCTTTACCTTAACATTGAGTTAGCTATATTACTTCTCGATTTTTCTAAGATTTTTTTCTTTCACTAATTCTAATTATAAGTTGTTAGCAGGAGATCAAGTCTGAAACAAAAACTCATAGAATTAAATTGAGAAAATGACTCACTGTGTTCATAAAATGCATAAAGAAAAACAGAGTATGAAATGAGAAATAAGAAATACAATGCTAGTCTAATCTATCTATGAAGTAATAGAATTGGCATCATTGTTGCCAATGAAGTCTTCTTCTACATGCCGCGTTGATACTAAGTTCTTCTGGGCGATAGATGAACAGGATTCTGCCAAGATCTCCCAAGAGACCTCGACGTCTTGAGCACTCATCAATGGTAGTTTCTTTTCAAACCAGCACACCTTCTTCTTCGATTAATCTTCTATTTATAATGTCCTGGGTTTCTTGTTGACCACGTCCAATCCTTGTGCCATCCTTCTAGAATATTCAATTTACCAATTATTTCCGTCTTGGTCCCATTGATTCCGTAATTTGATTGCCAGTTAACTTTTTCCTTTTCTGTCCTGTTAACTCATTTGCTCCATATTTGCAAAGCTTTCCTGCGAATGTAAGACACATAAGCAGATTTGTGCTTAATAGCCTAGTTTCTGCGCTTATACACGCATTTAAAATCTAAAAAGCGCATAATGCACAGTTTTGTTGATGCGTTTACTTTTAGCTCGCATATACGAATAATTGCGGATGTTTGAGTTGAATTCCCTATTTCCTTCGCTTGCTTACTTATTTTCTAAGTAAATTGTAAGGTTTCGAAGGCTTAAATAGTGCTATTAATTAGCGCTATCAGCTAGCGTTCTCTTGCACTGATCCATTATTATCTGAATCCCAAGGACGTACGAAACGTCACCCAAATCCTTCATCTGGAGTTGGTTAGCTAGCCACTGCTTGATATTAGTCAACACTCTTACATCATTTCCAATGAGTAAGATGTCATCTACATATAATAATATGAATGCTACTTTATTGTCATTTATTTTCTTGTAAACACAAGGCTCATCAATGTTATGTAAAAAACATATGATTTGATTACATCATCAAATCTCTTGTTCAAAGACCTGGATGCTTGTTTCAATCCATAAATGGATTTAACAAGTTTGCAAACTTTTTGCTCTTATCCTTTGGACTCAAACTCCTCTAGTTGGTTCATGTAGATATCCTCTTGAAGATTGCCATTTAAGAATGCAGTCTTGACATCCATCTATCATATCTCATAGTCATAATATGAGGCAATGGATAAGAGGATTCTTATAGACTTTAACATAGCAATAGGGGAGAAGGTTTCTTCATAATCCACTCATTCTCTTTGAGTGAAGCCCTTTGCTACAAGTATAGCTTCGAAGGTTTGCACCTTCCCATCTACACCCCTTTTTCTCTTGTAGATACACTTGCACCCAATAGGCCTTACATCCTTTGGTGCATCTACGAGCGACCAGACTGAATTGAAGTACATAGACTCCATTTCGAGGTTCATGGCTTTTATCCATTCTTCTCGGTCAATATCCTCCATTTCCTTTCTAAAAGATTGAGGATTTTCAACATTATCCTTGATAATGTTGTGTGTCTCTAAGACACCTAGATAGGAAACTTGATTATTTCTAATCCTTCCACTACGTCGAGGTAAACGTCTTTCTTGATTAGGTTGGATTCGTATGTCAAATCCCAATGATTCATCAACTATCCAAGCTGATGAGTTTCCAGCATCTAATGCCGGTGAGCTGTCAACAACCCTTGTTGACCCTCCAGCAACAACACTTGTTGTAGGATTTGTAGCATCATTGGAAGACAAATCTTTCAATACTACCGTCGATCGAGGTTTATGGTCTCTAACATAATCCTCTTCCAAGAATGTTTGCATTTGTTGATACAAACACCTTATTCTCATTAGGGTTATAAAAATAACCCCCTTTCGTTTGCTTGGGGTAGCCTACAAATAGGCATAACTTTGAACGTGGTTCTAATTTTTTTGGATTTACAGTCAGTACATAGGCCGGACATCCCAAAATCCTGAAGTGAAGTAAACTACCTTTACGTCCCCTCCACAACTCATAGGGTGTCTCCAAGACACTATTTGTGGGTACCATATTCAAAATATATAATGCAGTCTCTAACGCTTATCCTCAAAATGATATCGATAGTTAAGCAAAGCTTATCATCGACTGAACCATTTCTAAAAGGGTTCTATTTCTCCTCTATGAAACACCATTATGCTGAGGTATTCCATGTTCTACCAAGTAGTTTTAAAATTCTAGGTCCATATACTCTCCACCACGATCTGATCGTAGTGTTCTAATCCTTTTATCTAATAGGTTCTCAACCTCAGCCTTAAACTCTTTAAATTTTTCAAGAGTCTCCCAATTGTGCTGTATTAGATAAATATGCCCATATCTAGAGTAGTCATCCGTAAAGGATACAAAGTACTCATACCCTCCCCGACCTTTACCATTCATCTGACAACATAGGTCTAAATGTATAAGTTTTAGGGGTTGGTTGGCTCTAGCTCCTTTTGTTGTAAAGGGCCTTTTAGTCATCTTGCCTTCTATGTAAGATTCACATGCAGGTAAAGTATCCATCTCTAACCCAATTAGAGAGCTACTTTTTACTAACCTTTCAATCCTATTGAAATTTATGTGACCTAACCTTAGATGTCAAAGATATGTATTGGATTTAGGAGAAATTCTTTGTCGTTTTGTTTGTTCTACTATTTGCTGTTTTAAATAATTCAATATTTAGAAGTGTCTTACAAACCCTAGGTTTGAGAATATACAAGTTATTTATGTTAATTGCCGAACAAAGCTCCAAGCCATTCTTTGAAATATAAACTAAATTTCCATTAAAATCTATTGAATGAAATTGTTCTACAAGGCAAGAAACTGAAACTAGGTTCATCCGAGGAACCAACAACACATTCTCTAAAAAAGAATTGCTAAAAAATAACTTGACACTTCCAACAGCTGTTGCCGAAACAACTTCACCGGTCCTTACCTTCAAGGTTATCTGTCCAGGTTCTAACTACCCCAAGACTCACTTCCCAGAAATGAAGAATAAATATGATTAAGTGGTGCCTGAATCCAATATCCAACCATTGGATGATTCTTCCATAAAACAAGACTTTAGAACCTGTAAATGAGATCTACCTTCTTTGTCTTTCTTCATTCCTTTGTACTCAAGACAAGTCCTTTTCCAATTACCAAGCTTTTGACAATGGAAACGTTTTCCATCATTCTTGGCCTTGACTTTTCTTGGAGCACTATGCTTATTCTTGCTCCCACCAATCTTCTTCTTCTTTGAGAACATTACCTTGAAGGTTTGACCTTTAGGCTTGGTCCCTAAACCCGTGGTTCTAGAACTCCTATTCTTGGTGACAACATTTTCCTCCCCCTCTTTGTCCTTGACTTTCATCATGGACTTGAAGTTTGTAAGTTCATTAAAAAGAGTAGTGGGGTTAAAGGCAATCTTGTTCATAACAATATTTCTATTAAATTGTAAGAAGCTACTTGGTAGCATCTCAAGAATAAGGTTTACCTAACTAGCTTTGTCTATTACGACCCGGAGAGCATCATACTTTACCTAAGACGACGACTACCCAAAAATTTTATAAAGGGCTCTCATCATCTCTAAAGCAGTTACCATGTTCTCAAGTTTCTTGGCCAAAATGTCCGAGACACTTGCCAAGATATAGATCCTTGCCTTTTCGTTGGCATTATACCAACGATCATGCGCCTCACAAAAATTTTGTGCCGCATTAGGTGCGAGTGCCAGAGGACATTCCTCTGTGAGAACAAACTTCTTGTCATCGACAACAAGAATCATGTTGATATTTTTTTTCCATGTAGTATTTTTCTCCGGTTAATTTTTCAATTGACATTATCGAGATAAGTGATTCAGGCATTGTGCCGAAATAAGAAAAAGAATATTTCAGTTAGATTGCCATTTAAAAACGTCATTCATAGGTTTTGGCATAAAATTGATTTAAAAACTTTCCAAGTTAAAATCAACAGGAAACCCTACAATTGTTTAATATTAATATCATGGTACAACTACAAAGGTTTAGAGTAAGTACCGTTGAATGATAAGTCAAGTACTCCTCCCTAGCATGAGACTCTTCTCAACCAGAAACTCAATACCAGGATAACTCTTATCCCATGGTTTCAGCTATCATTTTTTGATCTAGGACTTGGCTATCTCCTTAACTAATCCCTTGATAGTGTAGCCCATCAATTCGAACATGTTAATCTCTCTCAATTAGTGCCGTTGAATGATAAGACAAGTACCGATCGAGATCACAATCCTATCCCTTTTGAGAAACTCGCCCTGATATTGACCCTAGTGAACACACACTGAGGGGGTCGACTTAAACTGCTGACACGTAGCCCTACCTATGCAAGATCTTGATGAAGATCATAGAATCAGTTGACACCAATCCTTCTCCCACTATCTATTTTTTAATATCCTTCACACTCAGATGAACTAGGCTAATCTTGTTCATCCAAGTCCCAATCTTTTACCTATCTTGGTTAGATTGATTTTTAATGTGAATTGTCAAGTTTTTACTCTAAAGCTAATCACATTATTTGAGCCTGCACAAACTCCATCTTCCAAAACTTTTGATATTAGTGCTCCTCTGAGCAGCACGAACCTCGACTTATGGGACCAATTGCTCGGCCGGCTGTGCTCCTCTAACCATTGAAGCTGCTGGTAATGGTGGTACTACTGGGGCTGCCTTCTAAACAACCATGAAGCTGCGCAAACTTCGCCTGAATTCTGCTCGCTCCTCGGTGAACATCTCTTTAATTTTTCTCGAAGAGCAACAGCTATCTCTGCCTCAAAATCCTGCTTTAAAAGAGGATGCACCTCTACTGGCTGGTGATGCAATCGCACCTCTTTTGGCAGCTGCTATCTCAATAGCTAAGCTCTAGGTAACTCAACTCTCTACCTTTCCTCTGAGTCTACACTCGAGGACCACAATATGTTAGTCCACACATAGGACTAACCAAACAAGCGAATAATAATAGACATGTAGGCTAGATTCTATGTTCATTAATCAAAACCCTTATAAAAACTGACATACCTGACGATCGCAGGAATGCTGAAGATCATAGGGGAAAACTACAACCTACTCAGTAGGTCAGTCTACCGAATCTATGACTCTATGCTCTGATACCAAATGTAAAGTCCCGTAATTTTAAACCACAAATCTTACTCATGTTGACTCAAAATTCAGTTATAAACATGCAAATTTAAATTTCGAATTTCAAAATACTTAAGATAACTGCCCCTGTTGCATTTTATTTCAAATATTTAATAAAGAAGCCCTTGGCCAAGGTGTTTCCAAAATGTTTCAAATATATAAATAATTAAATACAGGTAAAGGCATCCATGTCAACGGTTAAAAGAAATAACACGAGTTCAACTCAAAACATGTTAGCATTGAAACAATAGGAATGACAACCCTCCTATCAACTACTCAGACTAATGCAGTAAGCTCCACCCATGATCACTTCAGCATCTCCCAGCTAACCGTCTCGGTGGTGTCTCTGGTTACCTGTGAAAAGAAAATAACCACTGAAAGGGTGAGTATAAAAGAATACTCCGTAAGAACTCCCCAACAGGGGTACAATGCACAAGGAAGAACTCAACATGCTAGCAATACATATCTGCTCTCGTCTCATCATAGCTTACTAACGGACCATGAGTTTGGTTACATGTCTTTCTTAATCAACAACTTACTCTTAACTGATCTTAACTTTTTTACTTGGCCGTTAGGTTCGTTGCATGACTCTCTCTTGTGAGGCCCTCAAGACACTCACCTAAACTTTATCAATAGCAAGTTATGAAGTTCGTTACATAACTCTCTCTTGTAAGGCTGAGACACTCACCTAAATGCTGGAAAATAATAGGTTATGAAGTTTGTTACATAACTCTCTAGCTCAAACTCAACTATAAATAAACTATAAATCTCTACGCAACCATCTGCATTAGTTTTCTGGCAACTTTGAGCTATCAACAACAAGACCTGATTTTCTGTACGACCACCCTGCTCATCCATAGTAACCCTAGACCCACCAGCTGTCTATTCCCCAACCTCGTCCCAACAAACTGAAGGCCTGCAACGCCTACCATACAATGTCTCAAACGAGACCATCTGTAATGCTACCTGGAAACCATCATGGAAAGCAAACTCCATAAGGCGCAAGTATAGTCCCAACTACTTGGAAAGTCTAAGATGCAGCTCGAAGCATACCCTCCAAAACCTTATTTATTCTTTCGGTCTAACCATCTGATTGAGGGTGGAAGGCTGTACTGAAATTGCATTCCGTTTCATACCCCTTCTAGAAGGCTCTCCAAAAGCGAGTTGTGAACCTAGGATCTCCATCTGAAACAATCTTAGCTAGTACCCCATGGTACCTCACTATCTGGTCAAGGAACTGCTGTGCTCATTTCTCCATGGAGAAAGTGATCAGCCTAGGGACGAAATGGGCACTCTTGGTCAATCTACCCACTATCACCCGAATCATCGTATAATCTCTCGGGGTGTTTGGCAAGCCTGATACAAAATCTAAAGAAATCTCCTATTTCCATTGCGATACACTCAAAGGCTAGAACAGACCTGCTGGCTTCTACTCTGGTGCCTTCACCTGCTGACAAGTGATGCATTTGCTAACAAACTCATCTATTTCTCTTTTGACATTACTCCACAAAAATGACTGTTTCAAGTCCTGATACAACTTTGTACCACCTGGGTGCCAAGTAAATGGGGATCTACGAGCCTCAGACAATAACTCATCTCCCAGTTCCGAGCCTGCTGGCCTATAGAGGTGCCCTTTAAACAACAAACTTCTATAAGAAGTAACTGAGAAATCCAAATCACCATCTGACCGAACTCAGGACCCAACCTTGACTAACTTTGGGTCACCTAACTACCCATCAATGATCCTCTAGCTGGTGGATGGCTGGACTGTCAACTGTGCCCTTCTGACAGCAACTTGACCCACTATTACCACAATACCGACCCACTCTATTTCTCTAACTAGTAAAGGCTGCTCAGTCCACCAAGCTGCTAGGTGCGACGTCTTCCTACTAAGTGTATCTGCCATAACATTTGCCTTGTCAGGGTGGTTCAATGTCTTACAGTCATACTTCTTAACCAAGTCAAGCCACTTTCTCTGTCTCATACTCAACTCCTTATGCGGGAAGAAGTACTTGTGGCTCTTGTGATCCGCGAAAATCTGAATCACCATTCCATTCAAATAATGCCTCTAGACATTTAGTGCAAGAACCACTACTGCTTACTCCAAACCATGCACTGGGTAAATCAACTCATACGACTTGAACTGACGGGAAACATAGACGATTATCTTCTCGTGCTGCATCAAAACACATCCTATACCTTTGTGAGAAGCACCACTGTAAGACCTGTTATCCCATCTGGAACTCCCAAAACTGGCGCTGCAACCAAAACTTTCCTCAACTTTGCAAAACTTCTCTTGCAAGCGCTATCTAGACGAACCGTCTGCAATAACTTGCCCAAATCTAGAAAGCTGCAAATCTCTAGGACTGATGTCGACTCTGCCCAAGAACTCACTACTTCAAATCTCTGATCCTCAACTGGCATCAATTTGATCTCAAATCTATCTTGGAACACTGATGCTCCTTGAAGACAAATGAACAAAACATCTATGCGAGGCAACAGTTACCTATTCTTTACTATAAACTTGTTCATCTCTCTATAGTCGATGAAAATGTGCATCGATCCATCCTTCTTTCTACAAACACACAGGTGCTCTCTAAGGATGGCACTAGGAAGAATGAAACCTCTTACCAACAAGTCAGCTGAACCTTCAACTCCACAGGGAAAACGTCTATGAATTCATGAACTACTAGTACTCAACCCACAGACAGCATTGGACAATCATCAGCCGTCGACTTGGCTAAGTAACCCAATGCTCCTTGAGCTATCAATCAGCTGTCTTCTTCTCTAGAAACTAACTATGGTCAAGATCTACTCCTGACACCTCAAAACTTGGAACATTTCTTCTCAGGCGGACTAAACATGACTTCTTTCTCGCGACAATTGATCACATTATGGTTAACAGCTAAACACACTCAATACCAAGATTCACATTGAAACCACTCATAGGCAGTACTATGAGGGTAGCTGGTAAGAGCTCTCCAGACACCATGATCCGACCACTTTCATCTTACTCAGAGGCAAACACTACTAACCCCAACTGAGTTGCAACACACAGCTCGAACCCCAAGGGTTCCAACTTCAAACAAGCTTGTATCTCAAGGGCAACAATATACAAGAACGAACCGAGTCTGGCTCAAACAACACCATAAGTGCAAAGGTCTATACTAATAAGATACTTGCAACTACTGCATCGGTCTTCATCTACCTCCTAACCAATGATAGCAAACACACTGCTCCACTGTTGGGCCTGACTTGCTCCTTTCTGGGTATATGCTCTAACCATGCATTCTTTTTTTTTTTCCACAATGGTAGCAAGCTCTCGAAGAAGCCCAAAAAACCGAAGTGGTTCGTGCTACAACGTTTGTACTACCGGCGACCCAATGATCGCCTCCAATCTTAACCTTGTTTCTGCTTTGAACGAAATCACCGACTCCTTAGTGTAGAGAACCTAGGGTCCTCAAACTCCATCTTTCAAAACTTTTGATACTAGTGCTCATTTGAGAAGCACGAACCTCGACTTATGGAACCAATTGCTCGGCTGGCTTTACTCCTCTAACCATTGAAGCTGCTGGTAACGGTGGTACTACTAGAGCTGCTTACTAGACAACCATGAAGCTGCGCAAACTTCGCCTGAATTCTGCTCGTTCCTCAGTGAACATCTCTTTGATTTTTCTCGAAGAGCAACAGCTGTCTCTGCCTCAAAATCCTACTTTAAAAAAGGATGCACCTCTACTGGCTGCTGGTGCCATCGAACCTCCTCTCGCAACTGCTATCTCTATAGCTAAGCTCTAGGTAACTCAACTCTCTACATTTTCTCTGAGTCTAAACTCGTGGACCACAAAATGTTAGTCCACACATAGGACTAACCAAACAAGCGAATAATAATAGACATGTAGGCTAGATTCTATGTGCATTAATCAAAACCCTTATAAAAACTGACATACCTGACGATCGCAGGAATGCTGAAGATCATGGGGGAAAACTACAACCTACTCAGTAGGTCAGTCTACCGAATCTATGACTCTATGCTCTGATACCAAATGTAAAGACCCGTAATTTTAAACCACAAATCTTACTCATGCTGACTCAAAATTTAGTTATAAACATGCAAATTTAAATTTCGAATTTCAAAATACTTAAGATAACTGCCCCTGTTGCATTTTATTTCAAATATTTAATAAAGAAGCCCTTGGCCAAGGTGTTTCCAAAATGTTTCAAATATATAAATAATTAAATACAGGTAAAGGCATCCATGTCAACGGTTAAAAGAAATAACACGAGTTCAACTCAAAACATGTTAGCATTGAAACAATAGGAATGACAACCCTCCTATCAACTACTCAGACTAATGCAGTAAGCTCCACCCATGATCACTTCAGCATCTCCAAGCTAACCGTCTCGGTGGTGTCTCTGGTTACCTGTGGAAAGAAAATAACCACTGAAAGGGTGAGGATAAAAGAATACTCCGTAAGAACTCCCCAACAGGGGTACAATGCACAAGGAAAAACTCAACATGCTAGCAATATATATCTACTCTCATCTCATCATAGCTTACTAACTGACCATGAGTTTCGTTACATGTCTTTCTCAATCAATCAACTTACTCTCAACTGATCTTAACTTTTTACTTGGTCGTGAGGTTTGTTGCATGACTCTTTCTTATGAGGCCCTCAAGACACTCACCTAAACTTTATCAATAGCAGTTTATGAAGTTCGTTACATAACTCTCTCTTGAGGCCCTTAAGACACTCACCTAAATGCTGGAAAATAATAGGTTATGAAGTTCGTTACATAACTCTCTAGCTCAAACTCTACTTTTCACAACTGGTGTACTAACGACACTAGTCCAGGTGAGCCATCTACCTGACACTCGGCGCGTGTACGCATACACTGCATGGGGCTGAAAACTAGTCAGGTGTAGGCCTACACTAATAAGCGTCGAAACGTTGCTTGATTTTTACAAAGTTAGAGGTCCTTCTAGGATCCTTGCAAAAACTCACAATGAAGGCTAACTTAGA
>JBBMKA010088800.1:0-13427 GCA_037833695.1 Sechiopsis laciniata | reverse complement strand
TCCTTGAGAGTGAGATTAGAAACCCTAGCCTAGAGAGCCCTTGTACATTTCTTGCAATGGCATTTTGATGGTGGATCAATCAAGCTCAATTGATCCATAACAGTGGAGTAGGGACGTTTCCGAACCACTCTAGATCTGGTGTTCTCTCTTCTCCATCCTTCTCTTTTCTCTATTTGTTTTGTTTCATCTCTATTGTACAATTTGTTTTTGGATTAGATTTAGATCTGGTTATTTGCATCTACACTCATATCTCTTATAAATGCATCTAGCACTTTCCATTTTTCCAATGTAGCACAATTGTGAGATTCTAACATGCATTTTCAAGATGGTGCCTTTTTTTAGCTCACCAATCTTAAATCGGATCTCAATTTTACTTTTATTTGACCGATATCCGTTTGAGTTTTATGGGCTCTGATACCATATTAGATAATGATAAGTTCACAATAATTATATTTTTTAGTATCTAATTTTTTCATATTTTGATTGAATATTGTGATTATTGGTAGATATTATGCCTTATTTAATTTATGAGAGAACTTACCAAAATAGCAATGAAGTAAACTTAATTTTAGATTTTAGTTTAAATTTAGAAAAAGATAAAATAAATAAAAAGATATTCAGAATTTAAATAGGAAAAGGAACTATATTTGATTAGGCTTAAATGAGCCCAATCACACATTTTAAACCTATTTTTATTCTATATATATATTTGTAGTGGACGTCAATTTGGAGAGAGCAGCCACGGTAAAGATAAAAAATCAACAAATGAGAGTGCAAAAAGATTTGACAAGGTTTTTAGTTTGAGTTTTTCTTTTCTATCTAGTTAGTTTTATTTCCAATTCAAGGTTAGTATTAATTTCAATTGTAATTTTGTGAAGCTTTGGACCTAATAGATATTTTCTTTTAATTCAAAGATTATTTGTTTCTTGTTTTTATTCTTGATTGATAGTTAGCAAATTGAATTGACGCCTTAGTTTGTTACCAATTGATCCATGCTATGCATGATTTTGTGATAAGTTATTGTTTCGAATGATTGTAAATTGTAGCAAGGGATTGGCTCATGTGCGTGTGATTGTGGCTTTTCCAAATTATGATAGGCTCTAGGGAAGCAAATAAAGAAAATTAATTAATTTGTAGTCATCTCGGTTAATCGATTTTGGTTTAGTCGGTTTCAATAATTTTAATGCTATAATTTAGTTGATATGGAACGCTATCATGGCCAATTGATTAGATAATAAAATTTGGTTTTGATGCTGGGTCGGAGTCAATAAAGTAGGAGAACAATTACTTATTGTGACTTTTCCAAGTAGGTAGACTAATTCTTTGAACTTAAGAAAATTAAATATTTTTTGTAGCCTATGATCAAAATTACAGTTGGATTAAACTAAACCCTTGAATTGGAAGTTCCCGTTAAATTGTTTATTTTATCCTTTTTATTGCTTTAGTTAGAATTTTATTCAAACACCAAAACCCCCCATTTTTATTTGTTTTTAACTGTGAGAAATTAACTCATAGCTCCTTTGGAATTCGACCTGGTTCCACTATTTCTACAAGTTAGAGTTAGTAAATCAGTATTTATTTTGGCGGGCTTCGACAACCCGACCAGATAACATGAGGTTCTACTAGTAGTCTCTCACCTTATCAATGTGAGATTTTTAACATGCTCCTTAAGATGGTGTCTCTTTTGGACTACCAATCTTGAATCAGGTCTAAATTTTATTTTTATTGGACCGATATTCGTTTGGACTTTATGGACTCTGATACTATATTTGATAGTGTGGACATCCATCTCAAAACCAATTGACAATCAAATGAGTAGTCTTTCACCTTATCAATATGAGATTCTCAACATGTTAGAGATCGTATTATGAAAAAAAAAAAAGAAACAACCTTACAATGTTATATGAATTACCCACCCATCGATTTTGAGATGTAACCATGTTTATGTTAATATCTTGGTCACCAAATTATGAATTTGGAGCAAGAAAATTTGATTTATAGGAGAATTATATTAGAAAAAATTAAGTAAGGGGTTCGACTCATTTATGATTATGTATAATATTGTTGGAGATACACACCTTGTGGTCATTTTGTCTATACTGGAAAAATGAGAAGTCTTCAACATCTTTTCAAGAGATATGAGCTACTTTCCTCCTTGTCAATTGGTTTTAAGGTGGAACCGCATATTATCTAATATGGTATCAGAGCTCCATGTGAGCTATTAGTCTTCCAAATTCTTATCCGACTCAAGGAGATAAAACTTAAGCTTGTGATTCGGACCCCACCCAAGCGAGAGTATTTGATCCAAAAATTCAAATCCTATTTAAGCGAGTAAGCCAAAGCAGGTATTTAAGTCCACAAATTCGGGTCATATCCAAGACGGTCTTTCCTGTATGGCATTATCTTAGGGACATATTGAAGGAAACCTCATATTATCCAATACTCATATTGACAATGAGAAGCCATCAATCAACTATGGATGAAAACATAAGTCTCACATAAGCCTCGAAATTGAAAGATTCATAATTTGTATAAGTAGATAACACCTTTCTTTTTGTGGAAAAATACAAAATTCCCATATATTCAGGTCCCTTTTGACAAAACAAATAATGCAACATAAAATAAAAAAAGAACAAGAACAAAAACAAAATCCCAACAAATGGGAGAGGCCTCCATTTTGTTAGAAATGATATGGTTCATAAAATATGGGTCTAAAACTAAAAGTTGATATTATTGTATTAATTTTTGGAGTGAGAAAGAGATTAGTTCAAATGTTCCCAAACAAAGATAGATATGATGATGAGATAGTGTCCCTATTTATTTTTCTCTTTCTTCTTTTGATTTTGCCATTTTATAACTGTTAGAATGACAAATTTGTCATTATTTTCAACATTCAAAATTAGTAACTTTAAAGTTACTAATTTTCAATGTTGAAAATAATGAGAGGCTGCTCCATGTGAATATGGTGGACTAACCCTTTTACCATTGTTGATGAAGTTGCAAAATTTTCTTACAAAATGTTGTTCAAAGATTCTAATTTTCTTGGTAAGCCCTAGTTAAAGTAGATAATTTGGTTTAAGACATCTTTTTTTTTTTTAATCTAAATGTCAAAACTTAAAATTCTCACTTTCACATGTAATTAGAGGTGTTATTTAGATTTTTTTAAATGTAAATTATCATGAATTGATTTAGTGGTCAAGGAAAACTTTAAAGATTTAAAAGGTAATTAACGAGTGCAATTCTAAAATAGTCACTTATCTAAAAAATAATTGATACAAATTTTATTGACATTTAAATGTTATAAGGTTAGATAATATGTCTCACAAGAATAGTCGTCGTGTACGTAAGCCGACAATGAAAACATTTTTTCTATAAACACTTTTGCAAGAATTGATTCTTCATTTAAAGTATTTTAGGGGTCCTTTCTTAGTATTTCTTTTTTATCATTTTCAAAATCACTTTTATTATCTGACCGAATACAATTTCCACGAACATTCTGAAAAAAAGAATATTTCAAACGAGTTAAATTAAGCAACTAAAATTACTTTTCACGGTTTCAAAAGTCAAAATCATGAAGTCATCTAAAAACTATGGATTTATAGAATAAGTCGGTGGCGCAGTTAATTATCTTGATTTGTGTTAATCCATTTCAACCTCGTAGCCGGTGACGCTTTTTTGCCATTTTACAAGATCCATCCTAATTTTGCACGATTTGTTTTTCAAAAAGTTGCTATTCATAAAATATTTTTGATTTTTTTTATTATACATGAAAAATCTCTTATAAAAAATGCAATAATTGCATTTATAAATAATGAGAGCAATATAAAATCATAAGGACTGATAACAGATAAAAGATGACAACAACAATTGAAATAATTTGGGATGACAGAAGTGGCCCATAGCCATGGATAAGGGTTTTTGGCACAAAATCTTTCTTTTTAAATTTTGTGCTGAAGAAGAACATGAAGAGCCATGTGCCCAAAAGCCAAAAATATTTCTATGAATGACAGAAGAAAAATTCCCCTTTGATTAAAAAAAAACCCAAAATGAGAATGACCATAGAATTTGAAAGCTTAGGGCTTTTCTAAGTGGTGGGCTTTAGAGCCCATTATTTAAAATTTTATATATATGACCAGTCTTGTCCAAGGTTTGAGTTTGAGCTGTTACATCTTAACTAAAAAACAACAAAACATAATGATATAAGAACTTGATATATCTTTTGTCATTTTATTATAATTCAACTCTATCATGTTTTTTTGCTGTAGATGAATTAACAATTCCTTGTGTATGATCCAATATATCAATCACAACGTTCAATGATTATTATTTTATTTTATTTTAATAATAATATGAAGATAAGTATTTTCAAGAAAAAAATCAAAATTTTAATCACAAAACAATAATTGTTCGAAGATGAGTGAATGAACAATTAAAGCTCGATTGAAAATTGAAACTTTAGCCATCTTGTGAGCTTATTGAAATTAAGATGTCTACGGGCATGAAGTTAGAGAAAGAATATTAGAAATTTAACTCATAATCTCCATTTAATAGTTTGAAACAACAATAGCTTGATTGATAGATAATCTAATGTTAACTAAGTTATAATTTAACTCTCGTGCGTTAGTGTATTTATCAATTAAATTAGTAGTTAACCACTTTTGTATTTTTATTATATTATGTAAGGCCTATTGAACTCAGGTTTACATAACATAATATTGTTTATTGTTTTTTATTTATAAAATATATTGTTATGTTTATAATGTGTTACACAAATGTAGCCTCCATTCTTTTAATTCTTTACCATAATGTTTTTCTTCCTTCTCCAACGGAATTTTCTTCTTCAACCTTTTCACTCTCAGTAGTCTATCATCTTGTAACCAATAAAATGAATACTTTTGTAAGTTCAAGTGAGTGAGTACCTGACTTCCAAGTTATATTTTATAGTTTAGATTTTTGTTTAACTGAAACATATGTTGTTATTTAGAAAAAAGTCATAACGATCCCTCACTAGAGACCAACCAACATCCACTTGAGTTCTCATCATATTTTGATGCAATTTGAATTATTAATACAATTTAATTTATTGTACTAATTAGGAAATCACCTTTAAAAGTTTAAAACTATACATTCATCTGACCTTCAAGGTGTGCTTTGATATCGAATTTTGAAAATGAAAGATAGTGGTTATGAGGGAGTTTGAGTGTATTATGAAGGTTTTTTTTTAGGTTGAGGGGCTATTAGTTGTTGTGTGTGTCAGAAACTCCAATTTAAATTAAACGGAATTAGTAGTTGTAGTTGAAAATCTTCATTTGAATTTAAAGGTTTAACTGATTGAAGTAGAAATAATATTCTACCTTAGAGATTTATAAAAAAATCTATTAAAAATTTTATAGGGACTTCTTAAAAGTTTTTTTGGAGCAGTTTTATCGAAGGTAAGGTTTGATCAAACCCTAAAGAAATTCTCAATCTAAACACACCAAATAAAAAAATGTTTGAGTTAATTCAAAATATTTAAAAAATATATATTTTAACAATTTTAAAATCACTTCCGCATGCTCTTAGTATTCATAAATTAATTGTAATTCTATTATGCGTTAGTTATAAATGTAAAACAATAAAACTCAGTATCCAAATGGCCTATTAGCTCAGTTGGTTAGAGCGTCGTGCTAATAACGCGAAGGTCGCAGGTTCGAAACCTGCATGGGCCAATTTTTTTCCCTTTTTTCCGTTCGTTTAAACCGACGGTTTCCATTTTGATATCTTTCGACTCGGATTAATTCAGAGATTCACATCAGAGGATCCGCCGGTTCGTCTCTGTTGCGATCTTCTTCTACAATTTTATTCGCAAATCGATTCAAAATGGTAAAACCCTAAATTTCTCGATTGGGAGCTTCAATTTTTCTCTTACGTTTGGTTTTTCATTTCATCAGGTTTGCTTGGCGTGTTTATTGCCTCTGTTTCTCATTCCTGTCGTCAACGCGCTGCCTGTTCTATTCGATTTAATGATGGTATGTCAACACGATTAATTTCTCTTTACGATCTCAACTTTTTGCCTGTTCATCAAATTATATCTTAGAGATTTTAGGTTTCCCTTGCTATTGAAGGGAGTTCTGTTTATATTCATTTTCCCCAAATTTTGTTTTAGGGCAAAATTTATGGAATTTTTGGGTGGGAGTATAGAAAACCGCAGAGGGTACCGCCGTCTTGTCCCTATCGCCCTGCTGCCAAACAAAATAGCAATGTGAGTGTTCTGCTATCGATTTTGTTCTTTGGTGGATACATTTGGGAGAAAAATCAACTTCCTGTTATACACATTAGCAATATAAATGATATGCTTGTTTGAAATGACATTTAGCTTTGATTCATAATTTTTTGGGTAAATTATAAATTTGGTCCGTTTGTTTGATGGTAGTTAGAATTTAGTTTCTATGGTTTGAAAAAAGTTAGAATTTAGTCCTTATGATTCCAAAAACTAGAATTTAGTCCATTTATTGTCGTTCGTAATTGTTGAAGAATTAAATATCTGAAAGTTAGTTATTCATGTGTGAATAGTGAAAATGTGAGTTAAGTGATTGATTGAACAAAAAAGTAACATCTCTTACATGTACATGTCACCTATATGTACTTAATTCATCATTAATTACAAATGATGAAGAGTATTTTTTTAGTTTTTATCAAACCATAGAGACTAAATTTTAGTTTTTAAATTTCTCAAAAAAAAAAATTTTTTTTAAAATCATAAGGACTAAATTCTAGATTTTATTATCATACGAACTAAATTATAACTTTCATCAAAGAAGACTAAATGTATGTATAATTTACTCTAGTTATGAAATCATTATGTTGATTAGGTACTTGTGTGCATTATGTTGCCGTGGTAGGATAGTTTCAAAGAGTAACGACCCCTTGAACTGGTTCAATTTTAGATGTCATCGAGTTCTAACGCAGATTTTCGAAAAGAGTACACCATAATGTTTAAAAGGCTCATTGTGAGTCGTGGAAAAGGACTAAGGCTCAAAGTTTAGACGTCGTATAGTGATTAGAATAATAATGTCAATTCTGTAAAATAATATGTAAATGTCTCTTATCCTAATTATGAGTCGTGGGAAATTCAACCTATTGCTAATTTGACTATCCAGGCACTAAACAAATTTATTAAATAAGTCTATCCTACACATGATAATAGTAGTGAAGTTAAGAAGCTAAGACCTTCAACATTGGCTTTAGCCTTATAAAATATTGCCACAGGGTTTTAGGACATTTTGGAATCGTTTTTTCTTAATTTTGGATTGAATAAATTAGAGACAGCTTTCTTTTAAATTTTATGACATTCATAGATTTTTCCCCCACCAATTTTCTCTACCATAAACTGAAAACTTGAAAAGGATATCGTGATCCGAAATCATATTGCATTATGTGTATGTACTTTTTTTTTTTTGGATGTCTATGACTGTTCGGGACAACTTTTGCGCACCTCGACTAATGTCACGGGACATATCGCCTGACCCTACAACATTTGGATGTCAAGAAAACTCGTAGGAAATTAATTTCTAGGTAGGTGACTACCATAGATTGAACCCATCATCTTAAACACCCAAAGGCTTTCTTTGACCACTTGAGCCAGCCACTCTATGATGACTCGAGGTACATAAGATGTTAGAGATGCATACAAACCTAAGAATAAGTTTGACACAACGATATGTGTTTTTTATTTTCTTGTGTAAAATAAAATCTTCATTTCATCATTTGTATATGTTTTTATTTTGGTGTTTTCTTATGCCAGACTTTTTAACAGCTGATATGTGGGTGTTCAACACTACATCTATTGTCTGGTGGTTTTAATTCTTAGAGTTTTCTTCTCTGGATGCTTGTATCAAGCTTTATCTTAATCTTAACAGGAGGAGTTAGAACCTCTAGCTGGTCAGCAACATCCACCACTTCCAAAAGCCGTGGAAGCCGTTGATGCGAAGCAAGACTAAATCTGAAAATTTCTGTTGTATGTACGTGTCAGCTAGATCGACAGATCTTTGTGGCCCTGAAAGCAGTGGATGCTGTCGATTTTCGGATGTTTTGGTTTCCAATCGGTCAGAAGAAGCTATATAGACATTGTATGTATTCTTTCTGAATAATTTAGCTGGATGCTTTCTCCTAACTAATACCATCAATACAGCTCATTTTGTCTATGAATAACTTAGCTGGATGGCTTAAATATGCTTCCTTATTTGTAATTAATCAATACTCGTAGAATTTCTAGTAAGAAAAAGATGAAATTGGCCTAAGAAAATGGTTTCATTCTCTGATCTATTCTTTTAACTGCCTTGTCTATGTAAATGATTACCATAAATTGAACTCATCATTTTTTAGTTTTTCGAGACTCTCTTGACATAGCTTTTCAAAGGAGCACACAATGTAAACGCTCAAAGTTTTCCTACCAAACTACCCTTAATTACACACTTCTTTAGAGTTCGTTTTTCTAATTCTTCCACTTTTCATGATAGCCACTTAAACTTTATCATGAATTTCTTTGATATCTAAATGTTATATGCTTAGTTAATATATTTTTGTGAGAATAGTTTATGTGCATGTAAGTTGGCTCGAATATTCACAGACATAAACTCCCACTTGATTGTTGACTCCGTTATCTATGGTTGGCAAAGGAGAAGCGATAGGATATATCACGTTTTTTTTTCTCGATATTTGGCCACATAGAAGTTTTGTGTGTGTATAGGAGTGGACAAATTCGAATGTTTAACTTCTTAATTGAAAATATATATCTTAACCAGTAAACTATATTAAGATCTTTCAAAACTTTTGACTTACAAAGAAATAATTTATCCAGTGAGATTACTTATTGAAATCAAATTGACACCGCATATGTATGATATGATAATCAAGAGATTATGTGGATGTTTGTTTGTTGAATTTTCAGAAATGAGTACTTACTGACTACTCTTAAAATAACCAAACGAGCTATGTAATTAGTCAAAACAACCCTTCATTTTACTATTCAAAATAATTCTCTATTTTTAATAACTCATTTCTAACTACTCTAAATAATTCATTTTTAACTACTCATTTTTAACTACTTAAAATACTTCATTTCAAATTTATATTCAAATAAATTATTGTCTTTAGACTCTAACTCTTTTACAAAAAAAATCACATCTAAACAAATTTTTGTTTGCAACTCTTCCATAAAAATCTATATCCAAACAAGCTATTATAAAATCTTCATAATTCTTACTTCTCAAACTATCTCCTCATCCAAAATTTCATTCAAACACCTCCTAATTCAAATCTTCATTTCTAAATGATTGATTAAAGAGAATCAAATTGACATAAAAGGTAAGGTGAAACAATAGTAAGGATTAAAAGGAAGAAGTATAATTGAAGCTCCAAAGGTGGGATGTAAAGATTTAGTAGGAGACTATTGCCAGCCTCCAGGTGAGGAGTTTGGCTGTTGAAACCAAGTAAAACAAATAGTTTTAATTATTTATATTATTATTATTATTGAAATTAAATAGGAGAATTGATTGTGGTGGGTGACACAAAATGGAAGGGCAACTTTATCTGATGAAGAGAAATATCAACATCTTGGTTGGGTTCAAACTCATTCCAACCCTTCTTTTTTTCAATCTTTAAATCCACTTTTACAAAATTGACATCAACTACCCATTAAGAAAACCCTCCATTTTCTGCTTCTTTCCAGACATAGAGAAAAAAGCTTCAATTAAAGATCCCATCATTTCCAATTATATCCCATTTTGGACAAATTTCTATATTTCTAAACTCTATCAAACTACTATAAAAAAAGTGAAAATCTTGCATTTAATTTTTCGAAATCAAATTCACTTTCTAAACGTGTCTTAGTGGTATTTGAGATTAAAATATCATTTTTGATATGCGATACTTTGAAGTTTATTCTCTAAATTTTTATGTCTATTTTTAATTTATGTATTTTCAAAAAAAGCTTAAAATTGGTCTAGGTTTAATGTTAGTTTTTTCTTTTTAAAAACCACGATCTAATAACTTTTCATAAATCTTAGAATTAATTTCACATTTTGTCTTTTTCTATTTATTAAAATTTGTATTGTTATTGAACTAATTTAATTAAAATTAACTTTAAACTTATTATTGAAATCAATTTAATCTTTTTAAACTACGCAAACTAAAATTAAATATTTAAAAGTTTGAAGATTAAAATAAAATAATATTTGAAGTACATACACCAAAATGTAATTCTAACATTTTTTTAGTTATCTTTTTATGTCAATAAATATTATGTATGTTGAAGGTTATAAAATTACTTTTTTTAGTGATATTAAAAAGTATGTTATTGATTAATAAAATTTTTAGTTCTCAAGCCAAGTAACTCATTATTTTCACAAGGCAAAGTATCAATCATTTTGTAATTGTTTACGTTATTATTTGAAAATTTGGGTTTCTATGGGATGTGTTCGACAATATGCTGTTGAGATATCACACTTTGCCTCTTTATGTCTTGTACCCAAATGAGTAAATTTGATTTATAGGCCTATGGTTAATCTAATTTTTCTACTAATACACATATATTAGTTTCATAAATAGTGTTTATGAAAAGTTAGTTTGTTGTTATCCAATCATTCACATGGGAGTTGTACTTTTCTTTGAATGGAAGATGATTTTGTCCAAATAAATTGATGAATTGAATTATTAGGAAATTCTAGAAACCTCTCTTTTAATTGAGAAGTTTGTAGCTAAAAATATTTGTAAATAGACATAGGAGGTTTGGCTCATGGTTTGTATTGAATGAGTTTTTAAAGTTTGTATTGAATGAGTTTTTAAAGTTTGTATTTTTTTTATACTAATTTTCGGGATCAAATTCATAACCATGGTGTTAACTGAATTATCACCAAACAATGAAATTATAAGGCATCGACCCTTTTGGTAACCTACAATTATATTTATCTCATTATTCAGTATTAGTTTGAGATAACTAAACTCTGCTCTTAAATACTTAATGAGTTGGTGGCGCATTGGTTATCTTGTTTGGTGGTAAAATTATTTCAATTCCATGGTCATGAATTTGATTATGAAAATCGATATTTGATTCTTATATTATTTTATAGTAGTAATGCCCTGTATAAAGAGTTTGTTCCTACATAGAATATGATTATAGTGTTGAAGTGAATTACCATCAAATATAAAATCAACAAAAAAATCAATGTTAAAATTATATGGATGAAGATTGGTATTTATTTCATATATAGAGATGAGGCTAAATTACAACTTTAACCCTTAGAGCCTTTTTTTTTTCATTATTTCTCTTCACAATAGATTTCATGTTTGTTAATAAAATATTGAATTTGTAGTCAATTTTTTAAAAAAAGTTTTTAATTTCTTTTAAACTAAGGTTTGATTTAAAAAAAAAAAAAAAACAGATGTACAAAATATACAACAAAAAAGAAATTAAATAATAAAAATAGTATTAATAGACTTAATTTTAAAAATTAGAATAAAATGGCTAAGCCTAATTTTTAAGTTTTTTTATTTTTTTATTTTTTGAGTTCAACTATAGTTGGAGTGGAGAGAATTCAAACCTACATGAATTCAGTGAGCTACAATTCTTATTGGCGCCTATTTTAAATTTTTGTCAAAGAAATTCATAAACTTCAATCGACTAAGTCTTGAAACTTATAATTTTTTTTCTATTAAATTTGTGAACTTCATATTTGGGCATATTAAGTCCTTCATCTATTCATTTTAAAAGTGGTCGAATCTCTTGATAAGGTAATTTAAAGATTTCTTAATTTTATATAAAATGCTGAAAATGTAGGCTAGAGAGTCGTTGAACATAGAGTTGAAAGTTCCCAGGTTTATTTAACATTTTGAAAATGTAGAAACTTATTAAACAAAAAATTGAAAGTGGATAGATTTATTATATAACTTTATAAAATTAAAGAATATATTAAACATTCCCAACCAAAATAATAGCTTAAGCTTTTTTTTTTATTGATCACCTTTTTGGGCAGGCAGACTTGCCAAAGCAGTGGTGATGAAAGCAACCCTTTTTATTCAAATTACAGCCATAAGATCATCATAAATACAAAACATACATTAATATTTATAAATTCCAAGTATCTGCCCTTTGTAAAATGTGGTGGAAGACATGTGAACTTATCACAAGTATAATTAATATATTAGATAGCTTATTTGAAATGAAAAAAATGGTAAAGATGTTGAATAGTAAATCTATTTGATAGCCCTTTTGAAATGAATAATGTTGAATAGTAAAACTTCCACTAAATAAGTTGCTAACACATTTAACTTATTTAGTAGAATACATATATTTGAATAAAAAAAAAATAGATATCCTATATTTGAAATTTGGTCACTTTAACATTACACAAGTTGTATCTAAATAGTAATATGTTAACTTTGTCAAATTTTTATTCAGTATAATAAAGACAATAAAACTACATTAAAAAAAAAAAATTTAACTTTTAAGTTTAGGAAGAGACATCTCCTATTTAAACTTCCTCGTGAACGACAAGTATGGGTAGAAAAATAAAAAATATGGCTCATCAATTCATTAATATGGGTCCACATCTCTTCAACTCCCTAATTATATCCACAATAAAACAAATCTCATATGTGTGTAATAGATTCTAAACAACTTTGGAATCAATTTAAGTAATATTAGGTTGACTACTTGTTTATATAATTGAAGCATTTGGTGTTGAGTGACAACATTTTGGTGTGGCTATCAATTGATTCAATATATTTTGCTATCAATTGATTGATAGTGACACATTGTAATTACAGGTGAGTTATTGAAAAATGTTGAACTAAATGTAGAAAAATTTTGAACTAAAAAAAAATATTAGAAAAATTTATGTCTGAAGAAGGGTCAAAGGCCATAGCCAACCTAGCAAGAAATCAATATTGTCCATTACCATAATGCCAAACAGTGTGTTTTAGCTAATTTCACATAATGCTATTATTGTTATTTTTATTATTTTTTGTGAGCCAATCAAATGCTTTACTTTAGAGGGTGAGAGTGGGAGGAATATTAGTGGAATCCAACAATGGTCAAGTTGGTGAGGACATTCTTATTTCAATTTCAATGGGATATGAATTTTTTTTTTTTGTGTCATTATTTTTTAGAATTTGGTTAATTAATGAATAATGGACTTTATTAGTATTTAACAATTGAATTATTGAGTTTACACCAACTAATACAAACTTTATCTTATGCATAAAATTGTTATGGGAAAATTGTAGGGGATCCAATTGTGTGCAAGGTGTGAACAAAATGTTTTGTCTTTGACAAATGTATTTTATAAAAGGTAATTCAAGTAATGCTAAACTATGTTGAGAATCCCACATTGATAAGGTGAGGATATCTCCTAGTGTTTATAAGATAGGTGGACTACTCCTCTCATTAC
>JBBMKA010088789.1:0-13429 GCA_037833695.1 Sechiopsis laciniata | reverse complement strand
AAATGAATTATTTTAGAAATTGTGCTGTAAATATAATAGAAGAAGTAGAATGTGCTGTTGATGGTAAATTCTCTTAAATGAATTGCGGCCTAAATTATGTAATTATATGTGTACATTATTAGCAAAGATATATCACCACCAATTCCAAAAAAGGAAACATTGCATTCAATATATTTTACCCACTGGACCACATTACTAGGTTTCTTCTATGATATTTTCTTTCATATATTAATGAAAACCGTCCTTTTCTGCCCTAAATAATTAACGTCCCATTTCACACCCTTTTTTCTTCTTTTCGAAAAATTTATCTTCTTTTTCTCTTTTTTTTTTCTCGAAAAATATAATGGTCACTGTTTTTTTTAATAAACTTAATACTTTGAATGCTATAAAAGGGATAACATTTGGGGATATTTTGAACATATGCAAATTAAGTACAAGGGTAATCTTCAGGTTGTTTGAATAAGGTCTCTTTTCAAAAGATTGAAATAAGATGGAGAGTCTGAATTCTAAAGCTGTGCAATAAAACAATAGATTTTGTGAAATGTATTAGACAAATTGGAAAATATCATGTGTTCAAAAGATTTAGAAATTTTATTTTGGTAAAGTTTTGTCTTTTTGAAATTTCTTTGGGTAAAGTTAATGGGTGCCATCTTATACATAAAAATTTGGAGAGGACCACAAGAAGAAAATAGTGAAAATGCAAAACTTCATCAACAAGTCATTTTCAACTTCTGTATTCATTTATAACTAACCTCTTTATTATTACATGCATGTTGAAGTGTTAGCCAAATTTTGGGGTTGCCTCTACTTCTTTTTAATTCTCTTTTAGTCCATTTAGTGTCCATTTAATACATTTTAGTCAGTAAACTTTTTAAAAATATACATTGTATTGGTCCTAACTTCCAAAAACTTACTATTTCTGGCATTGCTTATATAGTTAGCCACCTAAACATTACTCCCTAAAATTCACCCTCAGCCAACCTATGATGATCAATACATGTTAACGTTGCGCCTAAGTATACATATTCAAGATAATGTCATATACTTCAAACTTATATTAGGAAAAAAATGAATTAATTAACTACAAGTTTATATTTCTTAAATAAAATTTTTATATTTGGTTTTAAGTTTTAATACCTCTTAAACTTAAAAATGTTTTATAAGCACACAAAAACGTTCCATTTTGTTTTAATAGGATTTATAATTTTTTAAAAAAGTATTTAATAGATTTCAAAAAATTCAATAGTTTGTCTAATAATTCTACGACATATTCAAATGTGTTTTCTTAAAAAAATAAAAAAAAGAAAAAAAAAATCTACTAAATATACAATTAAATTGTGTGGGTAAATATCATTATTTTTAAAAATGTATAAGTAGTTATTATTTTTATTTTTTTGAAACAGATGTCTAAGTAGTTAAGATCATAAATCTTTTAGACACAAAATTGAATGTTGTTACTTGATAAAATATAAAGTCAAGTTTTTAGAAATTTATTAAGTAATGACCCTTCCCAAATTAGGGTCTAAACCTAAGCCCTTAACTCTAATTGCATGAAAATAGTACTCGACATCCCGGACATGTAATTTAAAACAAAACCTCTTTAAAACAACTCTAAAGAACAAGTTTATAAAAACCATAAATTCATTAAAATAGTCATAGGGTACCCAAAAGTCAAAACATAAAAGTTCGGTAAAACATGTTCCACTTATCATGCCCCTAAATAGTTCATGCAGAAAGAAGAAATTTAAAAGACTCTAAACAAAATAATGCAGCGGATCCGATGGTGATCTTTAGCTCGTCCGATCACCCATCTCAATACGATCTTGTAGTACCTGTGGTATTCCACTGTGGAAAGGGTGAGTTTTACAACTTAGTAAGGATCCTCCACCTTGGGGTACAAACATGCACCAAATCACAGGCATCAATAAGCAAGCATGATCAATAACACAATCGAAGGGTTATCAGAAACCGAGCTCCTAGGTGACAGATCAGGAAACTCGCCTAAACCTGTACCACGCAGAGCGGTCTAGAGATCGAAACCTAAAGACCAACAGTCCACATGAGTCCTCTGACTCTAGGGCAATCTGGGAACTGACTTCAGGCCGAGGGATCTGGCGAGTAGAGCAACCTATTCTCTAACAGGCCCCTTTCTCGCAGTGAGAGGTGGATCCGATACAACTCACCCAGGGCATCATAGCCCATACCACATACTTGGAAGGTTCCTTAGGCTACTAGTAAACGGTTGTTAGGGCCGTGAGCTTGATTGGCCTGCCAACCACTGAAGTCCTAACTCAAAGGTGTCGTCCCAAGTTACAGTGCGAGCCTGGAATATCATCGTCCACACTGGTCTACTAGTACCTCTCTCCGTCTAGTGACTCGATCAGGCCTAATTGAGGCATCAAGATGTGTCAAACACAGGAAAGTCCACAACAGGGGGACACGCGATCCAACATGCAATATTAATCACAAGCAAGTCTACAACAGGGGGACATGCGATCCATCATGCAATATCAAACAATATGAATAGGATACATCATCAATAGCAATAGACATGCTGCATGCCCTCAATTCAACAGTACATGCACACAATCACATAAATCATGCTACAATCATGACAAGTAAATCAATACAAACAATCTAATACATGTATTAACCACAGGCCTCGAGAAGGGGGTAAAGGGTCCCTTACCTTGACCGAATCCCCTACAACTCTCCAAGAATCCACTAGAATCTCCAAATAGCCAAACACCACTCTGAGCCGTGAAACGAACAAACCAGTTAAAACTATCACCTCAGACCATCGAAATTGAATCCAGAATATCAAATTTACCAAATAGGGAAAAACCTCGAAAAGCGTGTCCTAGCGGCACCCAGCGACTACATGCGCCTCAAAAACTCGACTCGACGAACGAAGAATGGCTCGGGTCAAATTTGGTCAACACAAAAGTCAAAGGGTCAAAACTCACCATTTTAACCCAAGAAAAACAACAAACCCCAAACCAAACACTCCCTAAACTCATAACCAAGCATTGCTTATTCATAACTTGAATACCTATGAACCAGCAGCCAAGCAGTCCTTATTCTACCTTTAATTAACTCCAAACAAGCCTAATCCACATCTAAATAACCATAAACTTGCAAACAAACACCCCTAATCCATAACTTAAATAACTTAGAACATGCAAACAACCACCACTTATCCATGATTTAGATAGCTTAAAACCTACAAACAACCACTCCTTATCCTTAACTTAAATAACCTTAAACTAGAAGACAAACATGGCAAAACCCCCATTTAAAATATCTTAAATCCAAGCCCAAACAACCTTAAATATGGAAATAAACACCACATTTCTTCTTCATTTAGAACTCGTCCAACTTAAACCCTAAAAGAGAGGGAGAGAGAAAACCTTACCAACAACTCCAGCGGCAGCTGACGTGTGACGGCGATGGCGAGAGTAGATCCATGATAGCGATGGCAAGCACACGAACTTGTGCTTGCTCCCAGATGCAACCTACGGTAACCCCAACTGCTGTGAACCCATGGCACTGCTTAGACCCAAGACGCACCGCAGACGGCGGCTGCTCCAGTTGGCGGCTGGACTCGGAACCCATAGCATCGATGAGCTCTTGTGGTGGCACAACTCTATGCACGATGATGCTCAAGCAACAACCTACAGCTGCGGTGATGACTGACTGCAAAGAACGACAGCGCATACACCTCCGGCGAATTGGGCTGGTTGGAGAACAAGAGAGAGAAAGGTGAATAGTGTTGCGTGAACAGTAACCACTGGCCTAGTGATCCCAAAAATGCATTTAAATAGTAAGGTTAAAAGACCAACTTGCCCCTCTCTATGAACATAACTTTAAAACTGCCATTAGTTTGCAAATAAACCTAAAAAATCTCATTTTCTCTTGGAACCCAATAAAATGGGGGTTATTACATATTATATACTTTTTTTTTAACTTAACCACCTATTTGACACAAAACTTGAAATTGTAGGAGCTTAATTTAATCATAAAAAATAAATATAGAAAGTGCTGAGATATGCCTTGAACGCTAAACCTAATTGTAGTAGGATTTGATCTATTCTATACCTAAATAAAATAGGATTTGGGCTTTTATATATTTGAGGCTATTTGTAATAGGATTGAAGAGAGTACTTTATATAAAGTCTCTTAAACCCCTAGTTTCAGTAGATCAAACATTTGTATTCTTATCTCTTAAAGTAATAAAACTATTCTCTTATCTACCCGCGGATGTAGCTAACACAATGTTAGTGAACCACGTAATTCTGGTGTTTCTTTTACGTTTTTTTTATTGTTTTCGATTGATTATTGATTGTTGTTTTCATAACAATCTGGTATCAGAGCCTAGGGTTCATTTTTCTACATTTATTTTTCAACAATAGAATCAAAGATGTCTTGTCTAAACGTGAAGGTCGACAAGTTTATCGGAGAAAACAATTTTGGTTTGTGGCATATCAAGATGCGAGCCTTGTTAAAGCAACAAGGATTATGGAAGCCTCTAAGTGCTAAATGGAAGAATCAGAATGTAGACGATGACGACGAGTTGATGAGTTTGGAGGAGAAGGCTCATTAGACAATCATAATGTGTTTGGTAGATGACGTCATCGTCCAGGTCGCTTATGAAGGGAAGGCTCCTAGTTTCTGGTTGAAGCTTGAGAGTCTCTACATGATAAAGTCTTTAGCCATGAAGTTTCTTTTGAAGCAACAATTATTTAGCCTTCGTATGGTTGAAGGTATGCTTATTAAAGATCATCTAGATAGGTTAAACACAATATTAATGGATCTGCGTAATATTGAGGTTAAGGTAGATGATGAAGGATCCTGCCCTAATTCTGTTGGTTTCTTTGCCACTTCCATATGAGAATTTTGTGGATTCGTTTATTACGGATAAAGATATGTTGTCTCTAGAGGAAGTGAAGAATGCTCTTCTTACTAGAGAAGACCGCACATGGTCGCTAGTTCAGGTACAATAGAAAGTTCTGCATTTGGGTTGGCTATAGCAGGAAGCAAATGTCGTGGAAAGCCTAGGAAGAAGAAGTTAAAGGAAGTTGCCCCGCCCCGCCTTTAGAGGCTAAAAGCCTTGTAATCTTAGGGCAAATGAAATTTAGAAGAAAAGACATTCGAAGCACGACTGTCCCTACAGTAGTTGGAACAAGACTGATAGAAAGGAAGGTTCAGCAACCGTAGCAGAAGTTAATGGCAATTCAGAAGAAGATTTGGCCCTGCTGCAAATGTACACATATTTCAAAGATGTATGGGTTCTTAATTCAGGGGCGTCGTATCATATGTGTCCAAACAGGGAGTGGTTTTCGACATATGAGCAGATTGATGGAGGCAATGTGTCTATGACAAACATTTTAGTCTGCAAAGTAGTTGGAATTGGCTCAATCAGAACACAACACATGATGGAGTATTCTACACTTTGAATGATGTTAGGCATGGTCCACTAATTACGAAAAGTCTGATAACTCTAAGTATATTAAACAACAAATGTTTCAGTTTCAAAGGTGAAGGTGGAGAGATGTAGGTCTGCAAAGATTTAAAAGTAATTCTAAAAGGTATAAAACGTGGAACTCTGTATTTTCTGGAAGGTTCAACGTTGTTTAGTTTAGCTGTAGTGGTATCATCTACAGTTCAGAAAGAGGACATGACTAAGTTATGGAATATGTTACTTGGTTATATGAGAGAAAGACGAATGCAAATATTGTCGAAAAGAGATCTTCTATGTGGACATAAAGTGTAGGATCTGGAATTCTGTGAACAATGTGTGTTTAGGAAACAACATCGTAGCAAGTTTTCTAAGGGAGTCCACTGTACCAAGAGTACGCTTGATTATATCTGCGCTGACTATTGAGGTCCTTCTCGAGTTGCATCAGTTGGAGGTAGCAGATATTTTTTTGTCAATTATTGATGATTATTCAAGAATGACTTGGATATTCATGATGAAGTACAAAGGTGAAGCCTTCAAAAATTTCAAACAGTGGAAGGTTATGGTAGAAAATCTAACAAGGAAGAACATCAAGAGATTTCGAACAGATAATGACCTTAAGTTTTTCAGTTCTGAGTTTAATGAATTCTGAAAATATGAGAGGATTGTTCAGTATCATACAATAAGGGACACACCTTAACAGAATGGGGTAGCAAAACGTATAAACCAAACTTTACTGGAGAGAACAAGATGCATGCTTTCAAATTCTGGGTTTATCTAAAAGGTTTTGGGTAGAAGCAGTTAATACAGCGTGCTATCTCATCAACCGTGGGCCTCATACAGGCATTGACTATTAGATACCATACGAGGTATGGTCTGGTAAGCCTCCATATTACTCTTTGTTAAAAGTTTTTTATTATAATGTCTATTACCATGTCAGTGAGGGAAGTTTGAGTGAAGAGCGAAAAAATGGTGTTTTTGTAGGTTATGGAAATGGAGTTAAAAGGTACAAAATATGGTCTCCTTTTGAGAATAGAGTTATTCACAGTTAAAATGCAATTTTTTATGAGAATTCTGCATTCAACTCCATTGCACAGCCCACAGTTACAAGGGATAATAGTGGTGCTGATAACAAGGTTAAGCTGCAATTCAATCCAAATGAAGGTGAATCACAACACCAAGGTGGGAAAATACATCAACATGCTATTGTTGATGAGTTAGATATGTCAGGTACTGCTGCTACCAAACTTGATACCAGTGGGCAATCTTCTAGCATGGAAGTTAGATAGCCAAGTATAGTCCTTGATAGAGCTAGAAGAGCTGGTGTTCGACCTCCAAATAGATATGGTTTTGAGGATATGGTTGCTTATGCACTACAAGTTGCTGAAGAGGTGGATACTTATGAACCATCTACCTATAAAGAAGTTGTTTCATATAGCAAGTCAAAAAATAGGGTAAAGGTTCTGAAAGTGGGTACTACTGATAATCCTGCTGATATGTTCACCAAGGCAGTGCTTCATTGCAAGTTCAAACATTGTTTGAACTTGCCGAACGTTTGTAGTTGTTGAGGTCCCTAACGGGACCGTCTGATGCAGAAAGAGAAGCATTTGGTATACGTCTGGTATAAATCTGGTTAATTTGAAGGAAAGTTCAAGTTAAGGTGGAGATTTGTTGAGATATGCCTTGAACCCTAAACCTAATTGTAATAGGATTTGAACTATTCTATATCTAAATGAAATAGGATTTGGGCTTTTATGTATTTGAGCTTATTTTTAATAGGATTTAAGAGAGTACTCTATATAAACTCTCTTAAATTCCTAGTTTCAGTAGATCAAACATTTGTATTCTTAACTCCTCCTAAAGTAATAAAATCGTTCTCTTCTCTACTCGTGGATATAGCTAATACAATGTTAGTGAACCACATAATTCCGGTGTTCTTTTTTATTTTTACATTTTTTATTGTTTTCGATTGATTGTTGTTTTTATAACCGAAAGTATTTTAACTTTTACCATATGAAAGATGCTATATGCATGAAAGTTTGTCATCTATATATTTTAAACGTGAATATAACTTACTTTTTTAAGACTAGCAATCTGAATAAGAATATTGAACTTGTTTGGAAGTGTAAAAAAACTTTTAACTTAAAAAAATGTTGTAGAAAAAAACAGTTTTGGCACATATTTTCTATTTTGGAAATAACCAAGAGACAGCACAAGTAAACAAATTAAATCAAATGAAAGACAGCTAAGGATCATCTTGTAATTTTGAAGCATGTGTAATTACAATTTCCTCCCCCATGGAAAGCAAAAGGCTATTTTCCCTTTTTAGAATGTAAAAATTCTAAAGGAAGATGATCTCTTCTTAAAGATAAAGTTTCCTCAATTTAAAAGTGGGTTCCGAAGAATCTAAAGATGCCAAAGGCAAATCCAAGGGAAGATGAATATGAGATGTGTCGTCTTTCATAGATGCTTTATTTATTTATTTTTTATTTATTTAATTTTTTTTTTCTTAAAGATGCCAGCTCTAAAATGACACGAAGAAAATAACATTTATCACTATATTAGATAAAAAGTAAAAAATGGCAAGCTTTTTGGAAAAAAACATCGAAAGGGGGAAATTTTGAATTTCCAACGTTTATTTGAAGTATGCTTACTTTGACAACAAAACATTAACTTAATTTAAACATGCTGTGATCTTATTCTTACTAAGAAATTGATGTCGTGACATTCTCACTTCTATTTAGGTATGTTCTTCATTGTCGAAATTTACTCTAATACAAATATAAACTTCTATGACGGACAGCCTTAAAAAATACAAATGTTTGATGACGAATAGTGAGAGAACATAAATTAATTTCAATTTCATGCAATTGTAGCTGCCATTGGATATTATTGATTGTGATATCTCCTTAAAAAATACTATTTATGGTTTAAATTCCTTAAAAAGTAAGATGGATTACTAATTGAAAAATATCCTATTTACACAAATGTTCAATAAATTAATTATGATATTTCTACATTATTTTTCTTGTAATTTTTGAGAATAAATGAAAGAAAATATTCAATATGATGAATAAAACGATATTATTGTTGTATGTAAACTTGAGATACATGATAGTCTATATATATATATATATATATAAAAGAACCGTAGAAATGAAATACATACACAAAAATACCCTTGAATAATAAAGGGCAATTTTACTCTTAACATCCCATTGTAGATTGAAGAAAGCTAGAGTTTGAAAAAAATAAGGTCATACATTGAAGGCAAACTTAATTTTGATCTTGAAAGCTAAAATGGAAGAGCCCATTAACAACTAAACAAAGAATGAGTTATAAGCCCACACAAGTGAGATGATATGAATTCTTTCTTGGCTCCTCTCTTGTAGACCGTAAAATCAATCAAACCAATAGTGAGCAGCAGCGCGGATACAAGCAGTATTGACGAAATTTCTCTTCCTTCTTTTGACTTCTTCTTTCTTTCACTCTTTCTCTCTTTTGGTAAAACAACAACACAAGAACTTGCTGGAAAGTAAATTGAATGAGAAGGGATAGAGAATTGACACAAGATATAGTGTGGTTCAACCAAAATCGACATACATTCACAATGAAGAGCAAGATTCAAATAGATTTGCTTACACTGTTTCTCTCTTTTGGAAAAAACAAGACAAGAACTTGCTGAAAAGTAAATAGAATGAGAAGGGATAGAGAGTTGACACAAGGTGTAGAGTCGTTCAGCCAAAATCGACCCACATTCACTATGAAGAGAAAGATTCAAATAGATTTACTAGGGAGTTTCAAGAGTACAAAGGTAAGTTTCTTTAAACTGTAATCTACAATCTCGGTTCTATAAACTATTACTCAAGACCCCAAAGCTATCCCTTATTGCTAGCAGTTGATCCTTTATATAGAAGTTATTTACAAGAGTTTTGTAACCAATTTTCTGTTATGGAGAATTAATACAATATTTATGTTTACCGTATTTATGGGTATTAATAAGACTGTTTTGCTTGACTCGACTCCCTTAACTTAATGAATACAATATGTATGAACCATCCTGTTGTAACTTATCTTGATTTACAATTCTTCACCTTTGAATAATCAAAACTAGTCTCTTACTCTTATGATTAAGTGCTCACTCTTTTTTAGGTAGTTCAAACCATACAAACTTCAAGTAGTATTCAAACTTCTGTCTTGGTAAGGGCTTAGTCATCATGTATGAGACATTCTTAAAGGTTGATAACTCTCAAATCAAGTTAACATTTAGCATATTTTAGAGCCATTGTTTAGATTATTATTGAAAAGTTGTGAGTAAAAAGGAATAGAAATGGTAATTTAAGGTGCAAAAGACTAACGCGTACACATCAAGAGAATAAAATAAGAAATGCAAATTGTAAAGAGGAAATAAGATTTTTTTTTTTTTTTTGAAAATCCCTTACAAAGAATAGTCGCACACTAATGGACAAAATTTGCAAAAATAATGAAGCGCTCCGGAAGGAAATACCAATGCAAAGCTAAGAATGAAAATGCAGGAGGGGAAAAGTAGAGCGAATGAGATGCGAAGCCTCAACAGCCAAAAGAAGGATAGAATCAGAAGCGAAGCAAAAGCCAAATCACAGATAGATTGCTGAATAAGTAAACCACGATAAATTCGGGACTCTTTCCTAAAGTCGTCAAAGATTTGATTGAAGATCCAAAACAAAGAAGAAACTTATCGCCCAAGCTAGAAACCCTAATTCTCATATAAAGTTAGCAAAACTAAAACCCTAGAGGTAGACTATAAAAGGAGATGGTTATAAAGAAGAAAAGAGGGGGGGGGGGGCAAAAATTTTGGTGCTCGGTGCAGTTTTGAAAAGGCTAAGTGTTCACACCACGAAGTCAACCTGCTGCTGATAGTATTAGTTATTTTTATGTTATTTTGCTTAGTATATTTCTCAGTACATTTTCTTTGTTGAGTCATTTTGCAAGTAGTAATACAATGTTTACCATGATTGCTTCATTCATGTTATTGATTGTGTTCCTTGTTTGCTAAGACGACGTTAAGGAAAAGTGAATTGTAGACGCATATGCTAGGGAAAACTAGGGAGGTATAAATAAAGCATGTTAAATTAGGGTTTAATTTAATAGTGAGTGTCGACCGACCATCCAAACATACTAAAAGGTTTTTAATTCGGAAGAAGAAATAATCTATGGCTAATTTGCTAAGGTCTCTTATGCTTTTAAGAGAATTTTAGGAATAAACGCTTTACTATTGCATGCGATGCACTGATTTAATCCTACACTAACTCGCAACGGAAGTTGATTTTAGTGTGAATGAAAGCGAAAGTAGACTTTTAAAGAGCAAAGTATGGTAGTTATTCCTTACAGCATCATTTTCCCTAGTACTGTGAACGCATTTCATGAGTACCATAACTAAGTCTTTCCTCTCTAATCAAATTTCACACATTTTTATTTTCCTTTGCTTAATTGCGAAGAACCCTGAATTACAACCCCAATTGTCTATTTTTCCACACAATTCTAAATTACAATTGGTCTATAAACCATAGTCCCTGAGGAAGAACGATATAAATTTAATTATCACTTACTGCAGACTCTGTATACTTGCGCATTGTGGATAAACATCTATAATAATTCAAAGACCACGAATCTGCAATTAGAGGTATTAAATTTACATATTTTAATCAAACCCTTGTTTATTTGATCTCTGGTTATAAAATGGTATGTAATGTGCACATGTTTTTCTTTTTTTTGTTGAATTGCTGGTTCTTTGATAAGTATACTCCACCAATTATAAAGACATATCCTAATAATTACTTGCTCTCCTATAGTTCTCCTGCATAATAAAAAACTACAAATCCATATAGAATTATATGGTATTTAACACAAAATTTATACACAATACTTGTTAAATACCGTATTATCCCTTTAATGGCTTCCCGATGTCTTTTTTTTTTTCTAGATTAGACATTAACCTGCGATTTCCGATGCAATTATATCTATGTAATGAATGATTTCTAAGCTTAACCTATTGCTAAGTGTGGCTTCGGAATCGCTACACGCAATTATACACGGTCATAATGCTACAAGTGATAAGTATTTATTTTATCGTTCTCCATAGGGATTGATGTCTAGAATTAAAGTTATGAACTTAAGAGTTTTGCAATGAAACAAAGAAAAATGAGTTTGATAGTTGTTTTGGATTTTTTCTACAACTATAACTATGAAATAAAAAAATGAGCATATGTACAAATTGTGGATGCAAAAGATGCCGAACTTGCATAAGTGGTAATTAAATTTCATGCTTCCTTATTCGAATAAGTATTTTTCTCAATTAATAATTTATAACTAATCTAGCTTTCGCTATGACTAATCATACTAAACCTGGGCGACGCATGCAATAGTAGGGTTATTCCTAACTCCTCTAATAATGCGAGAGAACTCCTATTGAACGTATTGTAACATACTCGATCTTCCTACAATTTCCTCTTCTGAGTTTACTGAAGGTTAGCATACGTGGGTAGCTAATCAGCACATACTTAGAATTAAAAGTGCAGTAGTATAATATCTAACAACCTACATTTTCAACATGCATTCTACATATGAATTCTTACCAAAGCTCCTACTTAATGCATCATAGAAATGGACAACAATTGATAAGATAAATTTAGATATCTCATTACTAAAAGGTTTTAAACTTCCACAATACTATGATCTACTCGTAATTACAAAATAAAAATAAAAGTAAGGAATTGGTGCGATTGTGAAGATGTCCAGAGTCCTTGTCATTGGCTCCTACGAACATCACCAGTTACGTTCTTCATGCGAATTAACATCTGGCCAACCGACCAGCTCATCGACTGTAGATTCTTTTATTCTATATATAGAGATGATTGGCTAGGCTAGCAAGTTTAGATGAGCTGGAAAATCTTCATAAATACTGGGATCTTTGATTGCTACTGGATTTTTTTGATTGTCGCCAAATTGGTTGCTTTATTAATTTTCTATTTTTCCTTATTGGCGTGATTCCTCGAACGCGACTGCATTATGAATGCATTACGTTGCTTTTATTTTTCGCACTTCGCATTGGTTCGTTCTCTAGCATCTTAGTTCCACATTTTCTATATTGCATCGCATTTAGCATAATTTATTCATTCTTTTGCTTTAAAATGTAATGCGGTGCCATTGTTATGCTGCATAATGAATACTTATGATTTTTAAAAGTTTTACATGCAAAATACCTTTTGTAGCTCGATTATTTCCCTTGAACCTTAGAAAAAATACATAATAAACTAGCCTAATTTATGCTCTATTTGAGAGCTATCAGACATACACTAACTTACTAGGGTTGATAAATAAGATAAATCTGATCTAGTAGAGATCAATAGATACATAAGAATGCATGCAGCTTGAGAATAAGGATTATTAAACATGTACCGTATAAGATCATATTCACTCTCCTTTAGTGAATTCTCATTAGAAAGCTTGAAGTGCTGTGCTAGTGGAGTAGTAATAGCCTTTGCAACTTTTAATCTCAATTTGATCAGAATCTTCTTGCAATAAGAAGCTAGACTTATGCTAAGATTTCCTTTTGACCTATCTTTTTAAACCTCAATACACAAGATATTCTTCTAGATCTTTCATAACAGATTCTTTTCTAAGTAAAGTCTTGACATTGTTAAGATCCTCTTTAGACTTGCTAGCAATTAGCATAGCATCCACATATAGCAATAGAAACATATTGGTATAAAATGAAAAGGTATTTATGTAAACACACTATCATAGGAACTTTTAGAAAATCCTATTTTCAATAAGTATTTATCCAACTTTTGATAGTAGCATCTAGGTGACTAGAGATGTCCACGGGGCGAGGCGGGGCCGGGGAGTGGGTTCCCCAGCCCCGTCCCCGCCCCCCACCTTCATCCCCACCCCCCGGAAAACTCCCACTTTTTTTCGGGGATCGGGGGGGGG
>JBBMKA010088768.1:0-13432 GCA_037833695.1 Sechiopsis laciniata | reverse complement strand
ATATGTATATGTATATGTATATATGTATATGTATATCTATGTATATGTATATGTATGTATATGTATATGTGTATATGTAGATGTATATGTATATATATGTATATGTATATATGTATATGTATATGTATATGTATATATGTATATATGTATATGTATATATGTATATATATATATGTATATATCGATTTGATTCGGTTTTTATTGGTTTTTCAAAACCAAAATCGAAACTGATCCAATATTTTTTATTTTTTTTCAAATTACAAACCGATATGTCCAACTTTGTACTAAAAAATCGATCCAATCTATTGGATTGAATTGGTTCAGTTTTTTGGTTTTTTGTGCATCCCTATCCAATATGTCATTAGAGCTATGTTATTGTGAGCAAATTTTGGCCATTAATATTAGACACGAGTGATCTCAAGATTAAGGAGTGTCCAAAACTCAAATCAGTTGATTATGTTGTTTCTTTATATTTTCATTTAAAAAAAAAAAAGGTAAAAATAACAGTGTCACATTCCTTTAGAAACTTCACATAATCCTTACACAATTAATTAGAGTTAATAAACAGACAGATCTAGTAAGATAGAAATTACAATGTCCCCAATTACCAGTATAATTAACTACAAATAATAATTAGCGAGGAGAGGATTACATTACAAGGCAGCCTTCATTTTTAGTCTCGGAGGGTGAGATCCGTTGAGAATGTTGGCGTGGAGTGAAATTGAGGCCAAACATCTCCCTGGAAGCCTCATCTGGTTCCACACAGTTAACAAGCTTTGCAACAATGGCTGCGCTCCTTCTTATGTGGTCCATGTCTTTTGCATCGTTCCACAGAAGGTGGCCCAATTGCAGCCTCCTATTATTGGAGTTCAATCCAATGCCCCATTCTACAAACAGGGTCTCTCTTTCTTTCTTTGACAGCCTCTTCTGCATTTGTCTGCACAACATTTGTCTCTCCCGGAGAAGCACCTTCAGGCTGATCATATCATGTTTATACAAACCCGATTTCAGTTTTCTTAATTACCCAGCAACAAATAATGAACTTTAACTTCGCTTGATAACCTTTTGATTATTCCTTTTTTGTATTTGAAAAGCTATTAACACTTCATAACCTCTTAAGTTTTGAAAACATTATGTAAAATGTACTTGAGTGATATTGTGATAACTTTTTATTTTTTATGTATGTATGTCCGGATCAGCTTATGAACAACTTCGACTGTTTTTATGAGACAATCAACTTGACCATACAATATTTGGATGCCAAGAAAATTTTAGGAAATTAATTCTTAAGAGGTGATCACTTCCTAACCTCTTAAATTCTTAAAGCTTCTTTGACCACTAAACCAACAGTAAAACTAAAAACCAGTAGTTTTCAAAACTTAAGGGGGGTGAAAATTAAGGTAGAGAATTGGGCGATAACAAATTTAATATTCAAAAATTAAGAATCAAATGATTATCAAAAGAGGTTATAGTTGTTTTTATTTTTTTAAGTAAGCTTATAAACATTACTACTTGTAAAGGCAGATTTAAATTGTATCTAGAGTTACCTCATTGCTGCTGGTGTCAAGGTTTGATCATTTTCTACGATTTGATTTCTCTGAGAAAATGTGTGTCTGAGGAAGGATAGTCTCCTGACCTCTACCTCCATATAAATAGAATCACCTGGATCGTCACCTTTAAATAGAAGGAAAAAGTAGGTTCTATGCACCAACGAGACATTACAAATATGCCACAATTCAATGATATCTTTTTGAAGCCTTTTGAATTCCGAAGGCCATTTTGAAGTACTTATCATGTCATTTTGGATTGGAACCATGCCCAGATCTTCTTCCACTTTCTTCACATCAGATTCAATGGCTTTTGGTTTAGTCCCAAGCACCTAGAATACAAGACAAACATGTTAAATAACAAGGAAAAACATTCATACAGGAAAGCAAGGAAGAAAGGAAACTGGTCTGGTTCTTATTTTAAGCTTTTCACCAAATTACTCATCGGTCGGTGCCAGTTTTCAGTGAAAACCGACATGTCTTACAGCCTGTATCTCTCATTGAATAAAAATTTAGCATCCATATGTTTGAATATTATGAAAGAAGTGTGGAACAAAGAGTACTCACTGTTCCATCAAGAAGACAATTTTCGGTTTCAAGGTTGGATTTCAGGTGGTCATGTTCTAGATCTGTAGCTGAAGTGGTTATATCACTTTTGTCATCGTCCAAGACATCGATGTTCTGTTCACTAAGTGCATCTTTGGAAGAACTCTTCTGAGGAGTATGAGAACAAGTTAATGGCGACCTCTCAGTCTCAACATCATATTTCAATGCAGAAGGTTTTATATGGAAACTCTCAGGTCTCCCTATGAAGTCTTTTCCAAACCAAATTGATGGTGTGCCCTGGATTTCCTTGATGTTCTCTGTAGAATAACTTCTTGTAAGACTGGCTTTACAACTTCTACTCCTAGTTAATTTCAACCCTCCAGATCTACAGATATCTTTCTCCATCATCCATGGAGAAGGTTTTTCTGGGGATGGGACTACATAGAAGGGGCTGCAGTTGTTGTTTGACCTGCTATCTTCTTCTGGAGGGGATGATTCTAGCTTACAGTTTTTACTATGCCCGATATCATCTACTTTCGAGTTTGATGTGCTTTCTATAGGAGGTGGTGTGGTCGAATCAATATATCTTTCCGGGTTAGAATCTGACATGGTAGAAACTAAGTATCTATTCACACTTGATTCTTCCATCTCAATACAACGAACTTCCTTGCAGATATCCTCAAAGCTCTCACGTGACAGCTCTTCTACCTCCTCCATATGATTAGTATCAACGAAAGAGGGATCCGTTGACGACACTCGTGGAGGTGAATTATCTTTAAGGAAATTCTTTTCAACTTCAACAAGATGAATAAAAAAATCATCCGACGTACTGCTACGTGCACCTGAATATTGATCGAGAGATTCAGGAACATCATCGAGGATTTGGGAATCTGTCATTACTGTTGTCTCAGATGGATGATTCTCAAAGTCCCATGAAGACCGCACCCGTAATCTTGGGTACTGATCATCTGATTCTGTCTGAAAGAAGATGAAAATAACTTAACAGCAAATAAATAAGCTTCATTTTATTATAGCATAAAAGGAGGCTTTATCAAAATGTAAAATGCCATACCGATGAAATTAAAGGTTTGTCCTCTTCAACCATTTTAAGCAGATCCTTAACCTGAGATTGAGCATGGTCTCGTTCCAAGGTAAGTTCTCTTAAGTTCTTCTTTAGCTGCATGAGGAAACAAATAAGGAAGAGAGAAGGAATCATTTAGATCAAGTATCAATCTCGATAGAACGGTGATTAAATAGTTTCTGATATGAACGGAGGTGTCTTAGTCACTCTAGTTCGTTGTCATCCTGTACAGCATGTAGGGTTAATCCTGACAATTGCCTTGTGGCATGATTAACACACCTCCATTCATATCAATTTAACTGTCTTATTATGCCAAAGGAAAAAGTTGGACATCTCTCAAACCATAGAAATAAGGTCATTTTTGTTTCAATTTGGTTTTATGGACTATGGAGTGTATTTTTTCGTATTGTGCAAAGCCTGTCCCTGAAGAAATAGCAATAACCATTATTGACGATTCAATAACATCAGAGATCTGTGGTACCAAGTCCGTTTCTACTCATATAACTTTTTGAAGGGAGCTATACGTATCTCTTGCACCATATAATTAGTGTAATTTGATCGAGTACAAACTAGCATATGAATAAAAATATCCAGGACTGATAAGTTGAACCAATTATGAAGTTAAAAAATGAGAAGTAATAAATTCAGAGTCGAAGCATATAAAATATGAAACGAAGAAATAAGATTACCTTTTCAATCTGAAGATCTTTTTCTCTAATTTTTGCAGAATCGGGTGTTACCGAAGTTTGTCCAGAACTTCTTAACTCACTTTCCAATCTTGCCAGTTCTCTTTGCAATTGTTTTACTAGTGCCTTATCAGACACAACTACATTCACCTGAGCATTAGTTGTAACTTCTTTAGCACAACTTGCAAAAAAGAGTGTGTTTCTTGATTGCTCAACATGGATTTGAGCAGGGCTCATGGTACATATGATGGCAGTTCTGGCATTGCCTCCCAAGGAAGATTGCAATATACGAGTTAACTTTGAATCCCTGAAAGGAATATGTCCATTTCTTCCCTTGCTGCATCCAACAAGAAGTTATATATGTCAATAAGAATCAAAATATAAGAGGGAAATGCAAAGAGCTATTAGAAATACCAGGCAAAAATACTATTTGGTCCTTATACTTGCTTCACATTCTATTTTCTGACATATACTTCTTAATCATCTAAATTATACCCTTGTACATTGTGTTCTGTATAGCAAGGGAAGCACTGGTGTAGTTCCTTTTTATATCAATTATCATATTTGTAACCATTGACAGTGACAATGGAAAATCATTTGTCTTAATACATACAAGGTTCCGTTTCTACTCTATATAAAAATAAAACTCAGAAACATTTGGACGCAGCAATTGAAATGACACTAGAAACAAATCAATTATCACATGAACATCAAACTAAAGTGAGTAAAGAAAATTACATGCTTAACAGAGAGGTAGAAAGAGGCAAGTAACTGCACAAAGTACCTGAGCTTACGAATAACAGTCCCAAGAGTTAATAAACTACGATTTATGTGACAACCCTCTTTCAGACGTGCACCAGCTGATAAGGACTGAGACGCACGTTCACTTCCTGCCAGATCGACAAAATTCTGCATCCAAGAATTATTCATTTTGTTGATTTATTCACGAATTAGATCAAATCTATCCCTTCTCAATGTAATAAAAAGAATTCAAGTGCTCATACCACATTAGCTGTGAGAGAACTCGACTTGTCATTGCCTAGAAATTCACGAGCTGAGCTCTCAATTGTCTGGAAGGAAGGCATAATCAACAGTATTACTTGAGTAAATATACAAATTGACAACAGCAAAGATAGCAATATCAATACCAATCTAAGAATTTGATGAGATCTGGAGCTTGCTTCATTCAAAGATGTCTCCCCTATCTGCCTCTGAGCTGCAAACATACACGAATAACATCATATAGCCAAACAAAACTCGATCCTGAAGGGGAGAAAATTTGAAACTGCCACTACCTTCGCAAAGATATAACAGTTGTTTAAAATGATTCCAATCGCTCAAAGTTTCCTCTGTGAGTCTCTCAACCGTGGTTCCCCTCTGTCAAAATAACTTTAAAATCAATTATCATGAAATGATCGTACTCGAGACATGGCTGCGGGAAAGTCAAACACGATTAGGCACCTCTGGATCATCCAGGAGTCTGAGAGGAGTGTTGTCTAGGCTAAGGAGGTCCCGCACAGATTCATTATATATCTCCATAGCAGAAAACTTCAAAAGAAATTCCCTCTCCGTGTGCTTGACAAAAATAAAAGAAAAATAAAATTAGACAAGGAAAAGGGAAAATATTATACCGAAGCATTTAATAGTATTACCTATGCTTACCTTCTCTATGTAGTCATATATATCTGCAATAGTATACTCGGTAATTCCACTCATGGTGTACGTTTTTCCACTGCTTGTTTGTCCATAAGCAAAAATAGTTGCTGTAAGAAATAAAAACAAGCGGGAAAGAACATAAATATGAATTTCCTGTTATATAATCGAATGCAATGAGGGAGGGAAAAAAAAGGGATTTTGATTCTTTCATACAGTTAACTCCACTAACAACAGAAAGAGCAACTTCCTTGGCACCCTCCTCATAGACCTTCCTTGTTGAGCAATCGCTACCGAATACCCTGTCTATACTCGTTTATAAAAGAAGATGGCGGAAAAAGAGGACAGCACAAGAACAAACAAAATTAAATATTCAGAATCAAAAGTAGGGCCGTCACTGCAGCCATAAATTGGGGAAAATTCAAGCACCCCATGTTTCGAAAATGCTCGATTTGAAAAATTAACACCCAGAACAGAGAATTCAAGAAAAATGTAGATCAAATTTGGTGTATCTTTACAAGGGCATCGGCTTACCAAATGTATACACAGATGGATACAAGGAGCGTTCAGCCACCGAAAGCGCATTCTTGCACATAACAGTGTTGTCGTTAATGCATTCCCATTCCGAAACGTTATTCCTTGATAACTCCTTCTCATTCAAAGGGCGCAAACGAACTGATACCAAAATTCTCTCTTCACGCCCACTTGTCTCCTCCATTGATATCTCTTCACCGCCGACAGCTACCATTTCTCACCGTAAACCTTCAACAACTAAAAAATTGAGACCATTCATAAAGGGATTATGTAGTATTCCTTGTCGCCTCTTCCTTCAGCTACCCATAATACTTTCTACCGATCAATGTATTACAATTTATTCATCAAGTATTGTTAGGACCATACACAACAGTAGGGCCGACAGAACCTCACTGCCTTGCCTCCTCAATGATCTGCACCAACAAACTAATAATGGGTCAGTGCAAATTCGCATACAATTTTTTTCAGCGGTCGTCAGAAGCATGAACCTAGATTTCTTTGTCTTTTTTACTATTCGACAGAACATGTGCGTACTCAGGATCACAACCACCGGCTATCCATTTATTGTATTATATGAACAATTTGGAGTTTTCTGATAATGGTCCATGTTAACAGTCTGTCAAAAGCACTCCTAAGTCTCCCCCATTCATTTTAAATCATTTTCCAAATCATATAATAGTTGTATTTGAACTTTATTCCCAGCTCCCCGAATATTCTACAATCAATCAACTTCAAGGAATGTTTGCAAGCTCGGCAAAACTCTCCACAACCACGACAATGCTAGTTCCAACACGGAGAGGAAGTTCCCATTAGGAATTAGTTCCTTCTCTTCCAGCAGTAACAAAATTTATCTAAATTTATCCCTAATTCAACGCTAATAACTGTTATGAAACAGGGAAGTAAAGAACGTAATAGAAGAAGACACATAATTTAAGTAGTCACTAAGATCGTGTTAGCTACATCTATGGGCAGAGGAGAGAACCATTTTATTAATTTTGAGATCCCCGCAGCATTGAACCGGTTCAAGGCATATCTTGACAATGACAAAAAAAAAAAAAAAAAAAAACACAACAAAATTTAAAAACTAAAAGGAAAAATGCACACCAAAATGCTGCACAAATCTCCGGCTTAGCCGAATGCGGATTTGCTATAAGGAAAGTAAGAAGAAGAATGAAAGATCAAGCAATGCCGCGAAGTCAAACTTGACCATTTCAAGTCGCGAGTGAAGTAATGACGTGCAGCAAATCACACCAAACCGATCCTCTGCTACAATTCCAAAAGCATAAAACAAGAAATCAGGCGAAACAAGAGCGAAAAACAACCGAAATCGAACAAGAATCAGGCAAGAGTAAAAACAAATAGCCAGAAATTGAGAAGGAAGATCAGAATCTGAGAAGTATAGTGGTTTACTGATACTGAAAATGAAGTTTGAGAGAATTACGGGAGGAATCTGTAGCTGTTGCATTTTTCTCTGAGCCTGTAATGGATCTGGGAATTTATGTTCATAGGGAAGAACAGTGGGGGTTGGTTTATGCGGTGGAGATGAGAGGAAGGAGAGCGTTGGGGAATGGTTATGGCGTCGAGTTCTTGGTTGGGTGATATTTTGCTGCAACCTTCGCCAGTAAAATAATATATTCTTTATTATTATTATTACTATTATTATTATTATTGGCTTTTCCAATTAAAACTGCCGCGCTAAAGGCCATCCGTTCTTTTTCCTTTTTCTCCATTTACCACCCTCCTCACCATTCAACCTTTTTTTTTTCATGATTTTTATTTTATTTATTTATCTGTTAGTTGTTTTTGTATAAATTGGGAGAGACCACGTACTCTCGAACAATTGAGAGTGAAATACCAATTTTTAGAATTGAATCGTAATCATGACGTTGAACTGGATGTTGAACACAATTCTTACGTGGAAAATACCAACACTTTTTATTAAGACCACTTAAGAAGACTCTTTAAAGACACTTTGTACGATACTACAACACTTTTTTTCTTGGATACAAAATATAGTGGAGTGGAGCAGTATTTATAGTGTGGGCAAGACAATATAGACCACACATTTGTCTTGAGTGTTCCTAAAAATATCTAGACACTTACCACTTTCTAAGACATTCTTTAAATGTTTACATAGATATCAAATTCTAAACACTTCTACATTTTACTAAGAAGCTTCTGATAATAGGTTATACTTTAAGTGGGCTAATTAGTATTCTTAATAATTTAGGTTCTCATAATTATTGTACTCAATTCCATTGGGCTAGTGATGAACTTTTAATGTCGGATTCCCACCAAACAGTGAGATCAACAAGTCACCAACTTTTTTGGTATCATTTTTATTCTTTTTTGATAAATTATTATTTTTGTGAGTTCAACCATAATCATATCTATAAAAAAAAAATATATAATAATGGTGAATTCAAATTCATTATAAAATTTGTTATGGCTTTTATGCTAGTAAATTAAACTAAGAGATTTTCAGTTTCATGACTGAATTTTCAAACTTAATATGATTTTTATTGACCGATAAATTATACTTGGAGATTTCAATTTGATGACTGAATTTCCAAAATTAATACCTTTCGTTATTATGATTCAAAAAAAAAAAAAAAAACAACTTTCGTTATTAACATTTGATTTTTTAAACTTATTTCCAAGTTTTTCTAAACATAAAATAAATATAAAATTGAATGTGCTTTTTGATAATTTTGTTACATTTTTGTCTCCTAGCTTTTAAATCCAATTTTAATTTCTTTATTTAAAAAACTTAAAATTGGTTTAATTTTTGTTACTTTTTCTTAAACAAAATTATAGGTTCATATTTTGTCTTTTTTGTATTAAATTGTTGATATTATTGAATCCATTTCCATTAAATTCACTTCAAATTTATTATTTTGAAGGTTGATAGATTAACAAGTACCAATTTAATGGATCAAATTCAAAATACAGATACCAAAATAATATTTTATGCAAAATTTATTAAAATTAAAAAAATATATGAAACACAACTCTCAAAGTTTCAAAGCAAGCTCTGAATTGAAACCAAAAAACAATGATAGGAAGGCATATGGAATTATTGGTTTTTAAGCTTTGAAATTATTTGAAATTATTTTGGTCCATAAAATTGACATATTTATTTAAGAGAATAAAAATAAAAGGAATAGAAAGAGGAAGAGGGGCCTCATAAAGATTTTCCTCCAAATTGGGAAGCAATTGTAGGTTGATAATAGAGAGAGAAATAAGTGGGCAGAACTTTGACTAAATAAAAGTGGAAAAAAGAAGCAACGCAAACCACGTGCATTGCCAGACACACTCAGACAGTCTCAACTGTCCTTTGCCCTTTTCTTATTGTTTTCACAGAGAATAAAGAAGAAAATGTCTTAAATCTCGTGTTTCCTCCTACTTTTTTTTCCCTTCTTTTCCATAGCTTTGCTTTAATTCTAAATTTTATTTTAGATTCTTGCCATATAGGATTTATTCTTTTCTTTTAAAAAAATTAGATTTTCTTATTTTTAAAAATAATTTCTCATTTTTAATCAATCAAAATAACTCATTTTTAATCATTAATTTTTAATTACTCATGTTAAATCTACATTCAAACAATATTTTGACTCTAATTCTTGTACACAAAAACCACATCCAAATGAATAGTTTGCTACAACTCTTAATTTTTAACTACTCGAAATAATTCTTTAATATAACTCTTTAAGTTAAATCCTCCTTAAATATGGTAATCAATCCACCTTAAATTTGGGTTTAAAAACATGATACACTTATTTTGAGGTAATGTTGGTTTTTAGTTTATGTACAAATTTGATGATAAATTTGTTAGATACAATTATCGGATATTTTAAGTGAATATTATCTTCATTTTAGTTAGGTTTCTCAAATCGATTTTTTAATGTATAAATACAAACCATAGAGAAAATAAAATGCGAGGCTTTATTCTCTCTATTTTAACTTCAATATGGTATTAGAGCTTAATAGCTATTGTTTTGCGTATTTTTTCTTTCCTTTTCCCAATTGGCGTTTATTATTCTACCTATGAATTAATTTCTTACGAATTTTTTTGACATTCAAATGTTGTAGGGTAAGACAGCATGTCCCGTGATATTAGTTGAGGTACGTGAAAGGTAGTCCGAACAGTCACAATTATATAAATAAGAATTGACGTTAATTATTGGTGCTTATTCAATTAACACTTATTCTCATTGGCGTTTTTTTTTTTCTGAATTGGCATACTTTCTTTCTTTGGCATTTTTTCCCAATTGACACATAATGAGTATTTGCAGGTTCCTTTTCAAAATTGGCATTTATCTTTATTTTATTTTTTAAAAGAAAACTTACAAGATTAATCAAATTTATAAAATAATTATAAGTATAATTATTAAAAAAAAAATAGAAATCATAGTAATTAGTATTAAAAGGTATTGTCACATACTTTCTTATAATAGTGTATTAGTGAATTATACCGTATTAAAACTTATTAATGATTAAAAATATAAATATTTTAAAATTTACCTACATTTATAATTATTTTTTTAGAATAATTTATTCAATATAATTTCTCTTTTCCAAATAACCTAAAAAAATGTTATATATATCAAGGTCGCAGCACAGTGAAGACGCGCTTTTGCAAAAATTAAGCTGCTGACTTGAGAGTCATGGCGAGAATTTTGCTTTATTTTCGCGCCATTTTAGCTATGTTTTGCTTTATTTTTGCTCGTTTTTCTCCCGGGCTCCATAACAGAAGAATAAAATGGTACATAAAAGCAAGAATTAAACTAGATTTGATACGAATAAATTGGCCTTATAATGATAAAAATTATGAATATAGGTATGTATTAGAGTCATACTAGTCGTGAAGCCAACCATTTTATTGAGAATCAACAAGAACATAATTTAATTTCTAAAAAACATGAATATAATTCAACTAGTTCTATATATATGATCAAAATGCCAGAGGTACATTGCTATTAATCTTTAAAAAATAATAATAATGAAATAAACTAAAAAAATAAATCAATGAAGGACAAAATTATACTTTTTTTTCAATAAATGACAAAATTACACTTTCTTTTTTATATATGTAACCTTTTTAATCCAAATATTACATCGCCAAAATCTCAATTATACCATTTGCAAAGAAAAAAAATGTATCTACTACATTTTTTTATATGCATGCTTAATTATATTTTAAAAAATATAGTTAACAAAAACAAATTCAAACGACATAAAATATAAGTCCTGCCAAAAAAAAAAAAGCAAAGTTACAATTGCATTATGTATAACTGAATAATCAATAAATATAATTCAAATCTCTCACTCTAACTATAAATTCAAATATATATATATGGTAAGGGTGAACATGAGCTGAGTTGAGTTGGTCTATAAAAGTTTTAACCCAACCCAAAGTTTCGAGTTGGTCATTTTTCCAACCCAACCCAACTCATATAAAGAGACATCCCAACCCAACCTAATCCAACCCTTATATTTTTGGGTTGGGTTATCGGGTTCAATAATATATTATAAATATAAATATTCTTTATCAAATTAGTCAAACATTATACGTACATAAAATATAATTTTCAATCAAAGTAATGAAATGAATATAAATATTAAATATGTAAAATATACAATAAAAAGTCACTCACTATTAATCCTACAATCATGATTTATATAGAAGATTTGAACTATAAAACAAACAAGTAGATCATTACAACAACAAAACTAAATGATATAATTCGACTTCCATAAAACAAATATATAATTAAAACCAACAAATATATATTACATAATTTGACAATATATTTTATCATGATATATAAATTATAAATATTTGAAAAAATATTAAAGAAAACTAAAAAAATCTAATCATAATAATTAAAGAAAATATATACGCATATATAATTATGTTTAATTATAAGTAAAAGTATATATATTTTTAAATTAAATAATCATTTTGGGTTGGTCTGGTTAATTTTATGTCAATCCTTGATCCAACTTAACCCATGAACATTTTATGATTTTGAACCCAATACAACTCAAAAATATATTTAACCCAACCCAATCCGTCAAATTGGGTTGGGTTGATTCGGGTTATTCGGATTGTTTGAACACCCCTAATATATGAGATAAAATTACTCTTTAGTCTCTAGATTTGGAGTGTAGTGTGTTTTTCATCTTTGCTTTTTTTTTAAATCAAACATTTTCATTCGTGACATTTAAAAAAAAATGTCGATTTTAATTTCCGTCATTTTAATAATACTCAATTTTAATTATTGAAATTAAAAAAAATAAAAAAATAAAAATTGTTAGTTAAATGATGATATATACATAAACTCAAAATTAATATATATATATATCAAAATAATCATTCATCAATATATTGAAATTTAAAACTAGTTTAGTTATTATCATAGTATGTATGTAAACTCAAAAATACACCATAACTAAAATTGAGAATTATTTTAATTTGAGAAGCAAAAATATTTTAAAAAATAGAGACCAAATAGACATTACATTCCAAAACTAGCATCTAAAAAAAACTTGAATATTTTGAAAGTTAAAAAGAATAGTTTTGAACATTTTTGTTTTTAAATTTTGTTCTTTTTTCTTTTAGTATAATGTTTTTTTAGTACAAATTGGGGCAAGGGAATTACGAATACCGATTCCAGAGATTAAACCCGTGGCTGTGGAATGGAAATGGATTAGTAAAATTATGGGACCACGAACTCTATCGAAATGATACTATTGCTCTAAATTAAATATGAGCTAAATACAAATGTCTATAATCGAAAATGTGATTATGGTATTGAACTGAATTACACCCAAACAATGAAACTAACACGCTATTAATTCTTTCGGTGTTTTTATATTTAAATTTTGGTTAACCAGTCAAATATTATTTTTTAAGAAATAGTACTTTTGTAAAGAATTATTTGAAAAAATAAAAAAATTAAATAACAATAGTCAATTAACATAAATAATTAAATAACAAAATGTAAACGTAAAGGATAAGAAAACTTAGAAAAGGAAAGGAAAAAAAGGGGCCGGCCACCTCAAGCATGTGTCCACGCCGCTATGAGCTGCCCATGAATGGCCCACCATACTACACATTATTCATTTATTTATTATCTCACTATTTTTCTGGTACTTTTTTTCAATTATTGCCGACAAAATTTGATTCGGGAAAAGGTGAAATAACTTTGCTCTTCTTCTGTTTCTATTTTTCTTCTTCATGAGTTTTATTACTGTTATCATTTTTTTTTTTTTTTTTTTAATTTCAGCTCTAAATTTCTTCTCTTTTTTTTGGATAAGAAACAATTTCATTATAAATATGAAATTATATGGCGAATGCCATTACAAAAGGGATCTCCAGC
>JBBMKA010088757.1:0-13435 GCA_037833695.1 Sechiopsis laciniata | reverse complement strand
TCTCTTTTCTCTATTTGTTTTGATTCATCTCTATTGTGCATTTGTTCTTAGATTAGATCTGAATCTGGATTTTGCACCACATTTAGAAAATTGTAGCCCTATATTTTTCTAAAAATGTTTGATGGTTCAAGTTTAGTTTAAGATTTATATCCATTCATGTGTCATAAATTCAATATTATTTTCATTGACCAACATAATTGAAGATAGTAGACATTTCAAACTTTAAAATCATTTTTGCTGCTAAAGAAAGTAATAGCTTTAAGAAATTATAAATTCCAATTTCTCATGCCAATTATTATTGAACTAAAAAATATATTGTTTTTGCAGGTGAACTAATTGAGTAATTTATCCTTATTATTCAGGACATTGTCAACCATGTTCACTTCACAACTTGACATTGAACCAAAGAATGACTGGGTTTCAAATTCATGGAATGACTGAATGGAATGTGACAATTACCAAAAAATTGCATTTGTTATCAATCAAAAGTAAAGCTTGATTGCACAGGATTTCAAACTACAGAAAGTACTGATCCTTCAACCTTAGCCATTTCTGGAACCCAATGTTTGGTCAATAATGGGCTCCCAATTTTCAATTCCAAGTCCATCACCTTCACTTATGCACATGACCCTCAATTTAATTTCGAGCCAATTTCTTCCCAAATTGCTTGTTCTTAAATTTGTCGCTCAAGTCATATGAATTATTACAACATTTGTATTTTCTTGGCTTATTACTCGCACTAATTAATAATATATATATATATATATATATGTTGGTCTTGAATCGGGTGTTTGTTTGTCAATTTTAAAGAAAATTTATATTCACCATTTATTAATAACTTCTCGAAAAGTCTAAAGAAGTTATTCTAACTACTCAAAACAACTCCACATTTTTAATTACTCAAAATAATTCTTCATTTCTAACTACTCAAAATAACTCTTAATTTCTAACTACTAATTTATAATCATTCATTTATAAGTATTCAAAATAACTCGTTTCTAATTGTTCATTTTTAATTATTTATTTTCATTTATTTTTATCTATTTAAAATAAATTTTTATTTTAAATTCACATCTAAAAATGTTAATGTCTTTAATTCGTTTATAAAAAATCACATTCAAACGAATTTTTTACTGCAACTCTTTCATAAATATATATATCTAAACAAGTTATTATAAAAATCTCAATTTTTTAACTATTCAAAATTACTCCTCATCCAAATACTTCTTTTTTCTTGTTTCTTTTGAGATTATAATAATTAGGGTGGAGGAATTCAAATAAAAAATCTCTTAATCATTGAAGTTATACCGGTTAATCCGATGTTTGCAACTTCAGCCCGTTATCGTGGATTTTATGACGTAGTGCTAGGTGACGACTTGAAGCACACATCTTTGAACGTGGAAAGAAGATTAGTCTAAACCACATATCGTATTCCAGCTTGTTCTTTTTTTTTCTTTTTTTTTTTTCCAGCTTGTTTCTGTCAAAATAAAGTTATACACGAACATTCCAAGGTTTTTATTTTATATTTACGGAAACATTCCGAGGATATTTCGTGGGCATTTCATGACAATTCTTGGTTAATATCTCTAAGAACGACAAGTTTTCAGCAAATAGACTTTTTCTCAAGTTTGATCCTATCTAAAACCGCGTACACTAAACAAATATTATATTATTCTAAGGTTGCCTACTTTCTTTTTTTCTTTATTTTTTTCTTTTTTTTTTTTTTAAATTTATTTAGCAGCCTCTTTCAATCAAAATTCCACAACATCTTTCCCTAGTATTTTTTCTGTATTTGTCAGTTTTTTTTATTGAGAAATTGTAATGGTTGATTTTTTTTTTCACAAAATAGTTATATTGATAAAATTTAAAATATTTTTATTTTATAGTTAATTGGTACATTTTAAAACGGTATCATAAATACTAGAGTATTTAAGAAAGTGTGTACAAATTACAAAAAAAAAATGTATAAATAATATTCATCAATACTAATGATTATATTTATTAATTTTTTTAAAAAAAAATTCATATTTATAATTATTTTTTAGATTTGACTAATTTTTGTAAATTTTCTTTTTTTATTTAACAACAAAAGTGAAGATAAAGATTTAAATTTATAATTTTTTTAGTTAACAAATTATAGGAGATGCCACAAAACCTCTCGTTGATTCTTTTGACATTTGTTTATTTTTTTATATTATTGATCATTTGTTAAAGAGCAATGTCATTTTTTTTTTTTTTTTTTTTTTTTATATTATTGATCATTTGTTAAAGTGCAACGTTTTTTCTCTCTGTTTTTTTTTTTTTTTCTTTTTGATAAAGTAAAATACCCGTAAATGTATATACACTTTGTTTATTGCGAATTTCATAATTTTTTCATCTAGTTATTTTTTAAAAATAAAAAAATTACCAAAATTCATAAAGTACAACATATTTTTCATTTTTAAATTATAAAACAAATTAATTTTTAATGAACAATTTATTGATGTCTGGATCGTACAAACTTTAAACGAAAAAGTTAAAGCTTTTTTTTTTTTTAACTTGAAAAGAGATAAAGTTAAAGCACTAGAACCAAATAGTTGATATTTAAAAAAAAAAACAAATTGTTACTTTATTGATCATTTCTTTTCGGTAAGGCATAAATTAAAGAAAGTAAAAGGCATATGGTTTAAATGTTAATTTATTATTTTAAAAAGTCCACGTGCACATAACATGATCATTTTTGCACAAAAAGTATCATACGGTGGAAAATTGGCTCAAACAGATTTGAACCTTGATAGTTGACAGATCATGATATATGCTTTAATCATACATGAATTAATTTGGAGTAAATCATTATTTGGAATTTGCTTTAGGTGAACTTTTACTTGTTTATTTATTTATAATACTATTTTAGAAATATTTGATCCCTAATAAAATTTTGGGTGTTTTTTATAATCATCATCTTGAAAAAAATGATAATATCACTATTCAATAAATCTCTTCCAAAGATGATTGAGTAGATTTATTTATGAAGGTACTATCTATAATAACATTCGAGAAATTGACGCACAACATTGAAACGGACCGACATAGAGATATCACTACTCAATAAATCTCTTCCAAAGATGTTTTAATATAGGTATAAAACACTCACTGATCTTTTTTTCTTGACTAAGCTTTTTTCCAACTGAGTTTTAGTACTTATATTGATGTATAACTAACTTTAATATAGGTATAATGATCAAACTAATGACTTATTAGTCTCCATTGACTGATGAATTCTCAGAAAAAAAAAAAAAAACAAAACAAAACAAAATGATCAAACAAATGACTTATTAGTCTCGATTGACTTTATTCCTAGTGATTATTGTTTTTTTTTTGTTGCCAATCTTGGTATGCTAAGAAAATTTTGTAGATTCAAACTCCCAATTGTGGTGTCTTATTAAAAAAAAAGTTATGAGTTTTTGTGTATTTTTATTTATATTATCATATATTTTTAATCATTGTAATTATTCTCTGGTAGTACTTCATCTCAATTATTCTAACCTTCCACCAATCCTACGCGTTGGCTTGATTAAACCATAAGAGAAGAAAGAGTCTTTCACACCTTTTCAAAAAAGAGAGAAAAAAAAGGAAGAATAAAAAAAATCTGTAACATAAAAAGTCTGTCGTTGAATTTAAGGAAAATTGATATAAAAGAAAACAATAAAAAAAAATTTATTCAATAGAATGCTTAACTTAGAATGTTAGTTTATTTATATTTTAAGAGCACAGAAGAATTATCAAAAACAGGACATAAACAACCTAACTTGAATCGTTGTTCCAATAAAAAAAAAGTTCCAATAACTAAATGATCTTACTTAAACAAAAAAAAAAAAAAAAAACAAGTATCTCCTTGATTACTAAGATTAAAATTGATTAGTCAAAATAAATACTATTTTAATGACATCTTGTACTATATAATAATTAAGACCCTTTTAATAACTATTTTATTTTTTGTTTTCAATTTTTTAAAAACAAGTTTGTTTGATAATCAATTTTAATTTTAGTTTTTAAAATATTAAAAGGATTCTAAAAAAAAGTAACTTTTAAAAATATTTTTTGTTCTTTTGAAAAATACTTAAAAAGTGATAAAAACACGACACAAATAAAGTTCGAACTCGCAAATTTAAAGTTATTAGATAAAAAATATTCTAAAATTATTTTATTTTATTTTATTAAATATTAAAAATAATATATTTTGATTTCTTTTTAAAAACAAAAAACAGATACCTTACGTATTTTTAGTTTTTAAGAAACAAAAAATAATTATCAAACATGTATGATTTTTATTTTTTATTTAAAAAAAAACTTGAAATAAAAAACTAAAAACAAAAAATAGAAAACAAAATGATTATTATTTGGAGCCTAATTTTCTGTTTTTTTTGTTTTTGAAATTTAAGTCTACAATAACTACCTAACCATATGTTTTTTTTACTTGAATATCTATCTTTTATGTATATTTTTAAAAACCAAACCAAAATTTAGAAACATAAAAAAATAGCTTCCAAAAGTTTTTTTTTTTTTTTTGAAATTTGGTTAGTATTCATATACTTTCTTAAAGAAAAATGGAATAGTTAGGTGCTAGTGGTCAGTGTTGGAGACGGGTAGAGCTTGTCTTGAAGCTCACTAGAGTGGAGGGTTCATTAGTTGGGAGCTGTTATGAAATCGACAATCAATAAACAATCAAGGATTAAAGAAAAAAAAAACAAGAAAGAAGAACATAACACAGAAATTTACATGGTTCACTAATGTTGTGTTAGCTAGTCCACGAGCAGAGAGAGATACAATTTTATTAAGGAGAGGCGAAAAATAGAATGAACATCATAATGCGGCTAGGGTTTAATTCGAATTTATATATATGCACTCTCATTAAACCCTATTACAGATTAAAAGGCTCAAATACATAAAAGGCCTTAATGCGAATGAGTTTACGAAGGTGGAATGCGTTCACAAATGCGTTTACGAATGCAGAATACGTGTAGTGAGACCCCCAACTAACTAATCGTAGGGCATTAAGTCGTTTAAGGCATATCCCAACAGGTGTCCATTGTGCAAAGGTTAGTTTCTTCTTCTAAGGCTCTTTTTCTATTATGGAGATTGAGGGAAATGGGCATTCATGAGTGCGTTTAGAGAAACATGGAAGTAAAAGGAACATGATGGGTGGGCTTCTCGCTCCGAGGAGAAAAAAAACAAAGGGACGAGGTGAAGTCCCTTTCAACAGGGTTAAGGGAGTGTTGCACGAGGAATAATTTAAGTTGGGTGAGTACGAAGGGCTTATGTTTCAAAAGAAGAATAAATCTGTAGATGGCTGCAAAAGGTGTTTTTTGTTGGGTTGCCGCCGCTCATAGTGGTTCTGTGCTTTTCTAGAGAATAAGCCGAGAAGGAGAAAGCCAGACTGGGAAAACAGGTGTCAATGGGCCAGATGTCTCTTAATGGGAACGACCAAGTCAGGTGCGCGACTTAAGGAGCTAATACTTGACCCTTATGCAAGGTTAGAGTACACTAGCTAACCTTGCATGAAGGTTAGTTATAGGGTTTTATGGGGCATTTTCTTGAACCAGTTCGAACAGTCAGTTTAGGTGAACTAGACGATTTCCCTAATCCTTTTCCAACCTTTTCTGAGACGTCTCTTTTTTCCTTCGCTTTGTGCTTCAATTTTCTAGTGGTTCAAAAGATGAAGTTTGAGTTTGTTATTGGTTTGTTTTGATGGCAAAATTACTTTTCTTTGTAAGTTGTTTGTTTGGTTTTTTGTGTTGTGATGCCTTTGCGTTGTATTTGCATGAGGGTTAGGTTGGCAGATCCGAGGTAAAGGAAAGTCTTTAACTGGTTTTTCCTTCTCCTTTAAACTTTGGTAGGGTCTCGTACCTTAGTCCCCCTAAAGTTTCTGAAAGTTATTCTATTTGTAATGTAAATTACAGTATTTACAATATCTTTAAGAATGGTGCATTGGTTAATTAAATTTGGATATTTATTTCTTTTCTTTCTTCATTGTTTTATTTATTTTTATGTATTATATTATTTGTACTTTTATTTCCTTCTCTTTCTTACTTTATTTTTTTACTCTGTTTTTTTTTCATTTTTATATACTATTTGTACTTTTTTTTCCTTCTTTTTTTCTGTTTTTTTTTTCTGATCTGCTTTTCATTTTTATATACTATTTGTATATTATTTTTTTTAATATATTTTCATCTTTAAATTGTTTTTACCTTATCGTTCTTCTTTTATTTATTTTATTTTTATATTTTTCTTTGGTTTCTTCTATATCATTTGTAATTTTTGTTAATTTTTTTTTCTAATACATAATTCTTTTTGTTTCTTTTTAACGATAGAACACAGTTTTTCTTATGTTTTGTATTATGTATTTTGCAAAAAAAAAAAAAACTTTAAAAATATAGAGAAATTATTTTAAAGTCAACCATCAATAATAAAGTTCCTCAATTTTAGTCTCTTTTTTTTTTTTGAGATTACAATAATTGGAGGTGGAGAATTCGAACTCAAGACCTCATAGTTATTAGGTTTACATTGATATCGTTGAGTTACTACCCGTATTGACAATCCTCGATTTCAATCAAACAAAGGCTTTGGTTTGAATAGTTCTTGTGTTGGTTAAGGTTGCTTTTATTATTTATTATTATGGGTTCCTTTCTACATGGGTAGCCACCTTTCGTCCAAAGTGGTTTAAGGCTGGTATCAGTGTGGGGGTTTAATCCCATTTGTAGTTGTATGGTTTAATGAAGTTGTTGTTTGTTTAAAAAAAAAAAAACTAAAAAAACTAAAAAAAAATGCTTAATAAATTGAAAGTTTATAGCCAAAAATAAATAATACATTTTTAAGTAAATATATTTAAATCTTGAAAGGGAGCTGCCGAGGTTGGTAAAACCTTGAAGGAAAAGCCAAAAGAATTCATAAAATATATAAGGAGCCGCTTACTTGGACCAGGATTTGATCCGGTCAACTCCTGCAGGATATTTATATAGAGAACGCAAGTTCTTATGCAAAGCATCAATCTCAATGATTTTCAATTTCAGCATTTTGGGTTTCAGAAAAAGAACTAAAACGATTCAAAAAATGGCGAGCAAACAATTCCTTCTAACTCTTCTCTGCTTCTTGGTGTTGTTATTGGAATCTCAAACTGCGGAGTCCAGAATTCTTAACTATAAATGGGAAGTCAAGTCCGAGTTCAAGTCCCCTGATTGCTTCAAAAAGCTTACCATGACTATCAATGGCCGATCTCCTGGTCCCACAATCTACGCCCACCAAGGCGACACCGTCATCGTCGATCTCAAGAACGGCTTCTTTACCGAAAACGTTGCTATTCATTGGCATGGAATCCGACAGGTAATTCCCCCAAGTTTCATGCTGTTGTAAATCATTTCGATTGGGCTCTGTTTTTTTTTTTTATATTTTTTTTGGTGATTTTGTGTTGTAGATTGGAACGCCTTGGAGCGATGGAACAGAGGGTGTTACTCAGTGCCCTATTCTGCCTGGTGAAACCTTTAGATATCAGTTCGTTGTTGACAGGGTAAGAATTGGACTCCTCCCCTGTTTTAGTTTTTGCTATAAACACATTTTTGTAAGAGAGCAATTTAGGTGATATCACGACATCATTTAAATATTAAAATCTATCTATGTTGCTTGATGAAAGCCAAACTTTAATTTTTTTTAGTTTTATAGTTCTATTTTTCAAGTTAGCAAAAAAAACGAGGTGTGGCTCTTATTGAGCCACAAAGGCAGACTTGAATATTTACGTGATGTCAAGGCATTTGCTCTCTTTTTGTAATGAATAATTTGATGCTGAGTAGAGTAGGGCATGTTTGGATGGGTAAGAGGGGAAAAAAGAAAAAAATAGCTTGGTTTGAAAAGGGGTTTTGAAGATGTGGTTGTACAAAAAATTTGTTAAGAAAAAATTGTTGGAAGAGGGAGAAAACCTTGTCTGTTAAAGATTGTTTGTTTGAGGTAGTAATAGTAGGTAAATTTTATTTGGAAAAGGTTGTATGGAAAAAGGATTATAGACAAAATTGTTTGAAAAAAAGTTGTAAGAAAACTTTTTAGTTAAATATAATATTATATAACTACATAAAAAAGTTGTAAGAAAACTTTTTAGTTAAATATAATATTGTATAACCATAAGATTAATAAATAATATAGTTGTTAGAATATCAGTAAGAAACATATACTAATAAAATATCTAACTTAATATCCATATATATTTTTTCATTATTATTATTATTTATATTTACGAGTTATTAGTTGAATTTTAGAGAAGAGAAGTGAGATTAACACAACTAGATCATTTAATCCAACTAAAAATATATTTAGGTTCGATTAGATTGTTGAATTTAATAAGATTGACCAATTGTCGAACCTAAAAATGGTAAAAAAAAATTATGATATCATCTACACCCAAAACTCACCTAATGCATTTTGAAATATGCAGGCAGGGACATACCTATACCACGCGCATTACGGTATGCAAAGAGAAGATGGTCTGTTCGGATCCATCATTGTTTTCGTTCCAGAAGGCCAAACAGAGCCATTCTCCTACGATCATGACCAGAACCTGATCCTCACCGATTGGTATCACAAAACTAGCCGTGAACACGAAACCGGACTGGCAGCTCCGGGCACGGGCTTCACTTGGGTCGGAGAGCCTGATGTAAAAACTCAATTAATTCCCAAATCTCACCATTGAATTGGGTTTTGTTCATTTACTAATGGGTTTGTTCTAATTTGTTTGATCTCTTATTTCAGTCACTTTTGATTCAAGGAAGAGGCAGATTCAACTGCTTTTCGTTGGGTTCTTCTGCTTTAGGTTCTGGTACCTGCAACTCATCGAGCCCAGACTGTGTTCTTTATCCAATTACAGTCCTGCCTGCAAAAACTTACCGTTTAAGAGTTTCCAGTCTCACTTCACTTTCTGCTCTCAGTTTTCAAATTGAGGTATCCATTCATTTCACTTACCTTTTTTCAATTACTTCAAATTCTTGATTAAATTGAAGTTAAAGTATCATTTTCATTTCTAATTCGTATTTTCAAAATTGAGGAAGTGGAACCAATCCCACAATTTAGATATTAAAATGAACCAAAATTAGACACTATTTTGAAAATCAGAAACAAAATTGAATAAATTTTCAAAATTGGTATACTCTTTTACCCTTAAAATAAACACTCGGTTTTGAAAAACAGGGTCACAACATGACTGTGGTGGAAGCAGACGGGCACTACGTGGAGCCATTCCAAGTGAAAAATCTATTCATATACTCAGGAGAAACATATTCGGTTTTAATCAAAGCTGACCAAGACCCATCAAGAAACTACTGGATCACAACCAACGTAGTCAGCCGCAACAACACAACCCCGCCTGGCTTAGCCATTTTCAACTACTACCCAAATCACCAAAGCCAAACACCACCAACAACTCCTCCACCAGGACCCGCCTGGAATGCCCTCGCACCCAGGATAGCCCAAAGCCACGCCATCAAAGCCCGCGAAGGCTTCATCCACGCGCCCCCGAAATCCGCCGACAAAGTAATCGTCCTTCTCAACACACAAAACACCGTGAACGGCCGCCGCCGTTGGTCGTTAAACAACGTCTCATTCAACATGCCCCACACTCCGTATCTCGTCGCGTTAAAGCACAATCTCCTCCACACATTCAGCCAGGCCAAGCCGCCGACGGGCTACGACTTCAAAAACTACGACATTTTCGCTCCCCCGCCGAACCCGAATGCGACGGTGAGCGACGCGATCTACCGATTGGGGTTGAACTCGACGGTGGATGTGATTCTGCAGAATGCAAACATGATGGCGCCGAACAACAGCGAGACGCACCCGTGGCATTTGCATGGGCATGATTTTTGGGTGTTGGGCTATGGGGAAGGGAAGTTTGATGTGTATAAGGATCCGGGGAGGTTTAATTTGGTGAATCCGATAATGAAGAATACCGTACCGTTGCACCCGTTTGGATGGACGGCTTTGAGGTTTGTGGCGGATAATCCCGGGGTTTGGGCTTTTCATTGCCATATTGATGCGCATTTCTTTATGGGAATGGGCGTTGTTTTTGAAGAGGGGATTGAGAAGGTTCGGAATTTGCCTACTTCTATTATGGGGTGTGGAGAGAGCAAGAGATTTTTAAGGCCTTAGAGTTATTGGGAACAAATCAAATTCCCATTATTCCTTATTCCTTTTTTTTATTTATTGGGTGACAATAAGTCTTTTTTTAAATTACGGTTGTTATTTATTTTGAATACTTTAATTCTATATTATATATTTGTGTTGGTCATTATCATTTATGTCCACTTTCATCTCCAAATTTGATTTCCAAATTGTTATATAAAATTGTGAAATGATTTCGTAATTGTATCAATTTTGACCGTGCCACAGTGACAACATGCTGACTTTTACCGCAATATACACACATTTGAAATGGTCAAAGTATCAAAGTTAAATTACTAATGGTTAAATTAACATTTTGGTCCCTCAACTATCATTAAAGTTCTGTTTTGGTTCCTAAACTTTTAAAATTCTAAATTTGATTCTTCAACTATCTTAAAAGTTTAATTTTGGTCCCTAAAACTTTCAAACATCTAAAATTGGTTCCTCAACTTTGTAAAAAGCTTAAAAATAGTCATTTACTTCAAAATTTTCTAACATGTGTTTGTTAACTGATGATGTGTCAAAAAAGAAACAATAAAAGAAATAGTAAATGAATTTTATTTGAACAGATAAAAAAAAAAAAAAAATCATGTAGCTTGCTTCATCACCATCCAAACCCTCATTTTCTTAACCCTTCAACCTTATCAGAGGCCATTAGTTCAACCAAAATTGAACTCGGAAGGTGAGCAAGCCTCATCGTTAAGCTACAAAAAAGTGGGATTACTTGCACAAAGGAGAGACCCACTGGTTTATCTATCTATCGCACGTCAAGAAAAAAAAGCTCCATTTTTAATCTTTTGAAATTTGGCTTTCACGGAGGAATTCGAGGAAGAAACTTCATTGTTTGTTTGAGCCACTACACATATCCAACTTCGGCATGATTTAAACCCCACAGAAAAATAAAAACCTATACAAATAAAAAAAAAGTTTGAATGATGGATTTAAGAAAATTCCATGGTCTTTATTAGAATTTTTCCTCAAATCTTCCATAAAAAACGAAGTTGCAAGCAAAACTTTCCACTAACCTATCAATACAAATTATAGACAAGTCCGAAGAAGAACCAAATCTAAAAATACTCTTTTCCCTCTTCTTCTTTATTTTTTATTTTTTATTTTTTTTAAATTTATATGTCTTCCCACCCAATACTCTGTTTTTTAGAGAGCAATTACCAGAATATTAAAGTAATTTTACTTGAGCATTTTAGGCTTTGAATGTGAATTTGACCCAAAAAACTTTAATTCAGATAGATAAAACTTCTAATGGTGGTTCGGAAGTGGCCAACTTTGCTCAAATGATGTAGAAGGGTTTAAATAAAAGATTGAAGAAAAGAAGGGTTTGAATATTGATGAAGCCAGCTACATGATTTATTTATTTATTATTATTATTATTATTTTTAATTTTAAATTTGATCTGAAATCGATTTACCATTTTTTTATTGTTTCTTTTTTGACACAATCATCAGTTAAAAAACGGACTTTAGAAAGTTTTGAAGTAGGGGACTATTTTTAAGCTTTCTACAAAGTTGAGGGACTAATTTTGGACTTTTAAAAGCTAGGGACCAAAATTGAACTTTTATGATAGTTGAGGGACCAAATTTGAATTTTTTAAAGTCTAAGGACCAAAATGAAATTTTGATGATATTATTTTGGAATTATAACTTAGATAGCAACTTAATTTGTTTTTAAAGGTATAAAAAATTTGTTGGTTTTTTTTTTTTTTTTTTTTTTTTTTTTTGTGAATATATTAAAAAGTTGTTTGTTATTTAAAAGTGTGATTTTTTTATAAAAAAAATAACAACTAACAATGACTAGGCTCTCAGGCCCAAAAGCCCAACTCAATCTAGAAGCTCTTATCCAAATTTAATGGCCCATATTTTCCAGTTGTGGGGCCCAACAGATCGCCATATCCATGTCCTCATTCATTCAAAACCACTGCCTCAACCTCAGTTGCCATTGCCATTTCGAACTCAGAGCTGAATCTGATCGCACTAAAATGGCGCTCTCATCATTAACCGTCACAACCCCAAGAGCCCAAGCTTACCAAATTTTCAGCCCCAAATTATCTTCCTCTGTTAAACCCACTTCTTCTTCTTCCTCCTCCTCATCTTCAGTTTCCACTATTAAGAAAGCAATGTCGAATATGGGCATTGGGGTTCTTGCTGCTTCGGTTCTGGCTCTGTCCCCTTTGGATGCTGACGCTACCAGAATCGAATACTATGCTACTGTTGGAGAACCTCTTTGTGAGTTTAATTATGCGCCTTCCGGTCTTGGGTATTGCGACATTGCTGCTGGATTCGGTGTGGAAGCTCCTTATGGTGAGCTTATCAATGTCAGTACCAATTTTCAGTTTTCTTGTATGATTCTCGTCTTAATTTCTTTTTTTATGTGATTATTTCAACAATGGGTTTTTATGTTTGGTTGTGTCTGTTGAAATTCTCTTGCATTGATTCGTTGTTGCAATGGGCAATTCCCTCGAATGCGTACTTTTGTTGAGTATATGTTTGACGTTGGTGGTTAGAGGAGAACGGTAACACGCCCAAATCAAAGCAATTCTATGAATATGAAAAGTGTTATGTCAACAACAATCAACAATCAATCGAAAACAATAAATAAAAAAAAAAACGTAAAAGAAGAACACCAGAATTATGCGGTTCACTGACGTTGTGTTAGCTAATCCATGAGTAGAGGAGAGAGCAGTTTTATTACTTTAAGAGATAAGAATGCATATGTTTTTTGGTCTACTGAAACTAGGGGGCTTACCAAGTTTATATAGAGCACTCTCTTAAATCTTATTACAAATAGGGTCAAATACATAGAAGCCAAAATCCTATTTCATTTAGGTATAGAATAGCTCAAATCCTATTACAATTAGATTTAGGTTCAAGGCATATCTCAACAAATCTCCACCTTGACTTGAACTCTCCTTTAAATCAACCAGATGTATACCAAATGCTTCTCCCTCTACCTCAGATGGTCTCCTTAGGGACCTCAACAACTGTAAATGTTCAGCAAGTCCAAACAATGTTGAAACTTGCCATGTGGCACTGCCTTGATGAACATATTAGCAGGATTATCAGCAGTGCCCACTTTTAAAACATTTACCCTATTTTCTGACTCACTACATGAAACAACTTCTTTATAGGTAGATGGTTCATAAGTATCGATGGTTCATAAGTATCTACCTCTTCAGCAACCTGTAGTGCATAAGCAACCATATCCTCAAAACCATATCTATTTGGAGGTCGAACACCAGTTCTTC